>CM036541.1:3173849-3281349 GCA_020745685.1 Tautogolabrus adspersus | reverse complement strand
CACAACAGAGGGCAGCATGAAAAGTCAATGCTTTTATGGACGCGCTCGGCGTGCCAAACAACAAATACAAACTCTTATGGATGTTGATCTACAGCCTGTCCACTGCCGCCTCTCTCTCTTTTCTTCGCTGTAAAACAATCAATAGCAAGGGCACATTAAGGTCTGGGTCGTATACTTTATTTATATAAGGCAATGACAAATCCTTATGATGCAATGGTTTTTTGGAGGCATGTATTACCGCGCCAAACAAATAAATATATTAATGCCCGCTGGGGAGGTGGACAGATTGACGGAACAACAGGAAACGACAAGCCGCCAAATCCATCACGCCGACCTTTCAGAAGAAATGCACACACTATTTTGTCCACTTCTTTCTTATTCAGCATTTCAATTAATGTCCCAGCCGCTCTCTCCGTCACTGGAGCTATAACTCAGGCCGGATTACGGAAAGAACCGATGTTTTGCATATGGACGGGCTGTCACTTAAATCAGAATCAAGCAGGAAGTGATTTTATCCAATATTTCATGTTATGACACCGAGTCTGGACACTTTTGAAAAGCTAAGAGAAAAAGCCATCAGGAGCATGATGGAAATGAAAATGGATCTAATCAAAGAAACATGACTCAGGATGAGACGGACTCGCTGGCTTTGATTTCTGATTGTTTCTGACTCTGCACTCAAGAAGTTAAACAGCTAGTCGATTAGATGAAATGTTCACCTACATGACGTTAAAGCAAAGACGGCGTACACATGAGGCGCTGGTTAAGCCTCGTGGTTAGTCTGCGCCCCATGTCGGAGGCTACAGGCGACATTTGCTGCACGTTGTACCCCAATCTTTTCACCCAACATTTCCCCTCTCTTTTCTCTGTCCTCTATCTAATGAAGAAACAAATGGGGCTCAGATGAGAGTTGCCCGGGTTCAAGTCCGGCCTGTGGCTCCTTTCCCGCATGTCATTCCCTTCTCTTGGTCTTGGAGCACTGCGGTCTCGCCCTGCCTTGGTCTTGGTCCCAACCCCCCCTCGATCCCTAAAGTTCTTGGTCTTGTCTCGGTCTTGGAGCACTGTGGTCTCGGGCATGTCTTGGTCTCGGTTACTGTGGTCTTCACTACAACACTACTTTGAGCATCAGGGGAGAGCAGATAAACCAGGTGGGGCCTCACAGGTTTATTGAATTTATTTTTAGATTCAAAAGTCATGTAGTCCATGTAGCAGCAAACACAGGTGTAATAATGTCACTTTATGACCCAGTTTAAAGACAGTTTGATTACATTAGAAGCTGGAGGCAAAAGAAGAACTTTAAAAGAAGAACTTTACAGACAGTTTATTAGTATAAAGTAAAAAAAAATCCCGAGAGGACTTCCTCTCAAAGACGTTTAACCGTCAGAGAGGAGGAGAGAGAGAATACGGACCGTTCTTTTCTTATTAACCCCTCAAAGTGATTATTTGATGATTAGAATAGTTGTTCTTAAATGTTGTCGTGTACCTGTAATCAATGAACTGACTGATTCAAGAAGATTTACCGATGTGGAGTTTGAAGATATTACTTTTACTTCTGGTGAAGTCGTGGTGAACATCTGGTCTGAAGAAGAAATCTGATATTCTGGAAATTAAGTTTAAACCTGAAACAATTGATGTATGAATGAGTTTCTGTGACTGATTGATCTGATTCAGTATTTTAATGAAGAACGAGTTTCTAAGGGCGTACTCAAACTAGGTGCCCTTTTATTTTTTTATTTTCCAGTCTGCCTGTCTTGGGTAGGGTAAACTAAGCACGCCTCATAATTACGTAAAGTCATGCATGTGTTGTATTACGACGTTGTGCACCAGAGGTAACCGTGCTCAGGCCTGTTAGTCCTGGAGCAGTGTGAGTGCAGGCCAGAGTGGGAATGGTGAGGGGGGGGATAATCATGCTTCAGCACGGTACAGGACAACTTTGCCTAGTGTGAGTGCGCCCTAAGATGTGAATAATTTCACTGGACAACAAACCGTCCTCTGAGCAACATGATGTCACCACAACGAAAAAAGTCCAACAACGGTTCTACCGTTAAAGAAAAAAGGAGTTCTTTGAATGTTTCTTCTGAGATGTTTTAATGTTCTGTATTATTGCCTTGTATGGTAATCTGACTCTAGCCAACAAAAACAGACGTGGTAGCCTCGTTGAAGTGGCGAGCGAGGTTTCTGGGAGGAGCTTATCGACCTCCACAGTGCCCTGTTCACCCTCTGTATACAGAGTTTTATCCTCCACCCTCAGGCCGACGGTATAGAGTTCCTGCAGTGAAGACTAAAAGACGTCTGCTCTCCTCTGTACCTGCTGCTGTTTGTTTGTTAAACAGTTCATTTAAACTCTCAGCTGCTCAGTAGACACAGCACTTTCACTGGATGCTGGCTGATCTTTGAGGGCTTTTATGCAATAAAGTAGTACATGTTTGTGGATTGTTTAATAGTGCTGCATGTGTCCCTGTGGGGACAATAAAGATACCTCAGAACCTTCTTCAGGCCAGTGAAAATGACAAAGTTTGGGTTGACATTGAAAGACAACATCATGGATATTTTCCTCATTTTTACATTTGTTTCTGGACCAAACTGCTGACAGATGATTTCAGAGAAGCAGACGAATCAACAGATGAATCTGAAATCAAAATCATCCACAGGACCTTCAGGTGTCTGAACCTCTGGAGTGCAGAGAAATTTGACTTTTTCTGTCTCTTTTAGACAAACACACCCCCCCCCCACACACACACACACTATTCCCACTTCGCCATGATGTCATCAGCAGCCCGCTCAGTGACACTTTATTAATGGTCGACTGTAAAGGTAAGACACGAGCTGAGAAACACGCACATCTGTCTCCCATCATGCACCTGTGCTGTCTGCTGTCACTCTCTCTCTCCGTCCTCGGACGATCACACACATTATTCCTCCGCTCTGATTAGTTATGAGCATGTAAACAAGAAACCCGCCCTCTGCCTCTTTTTTTTATCCACTTTAAATCATCCTGCTTCCTCATTTCTTAAAACAATTACTCGTCTGCATGACCCGCAGCCGACGGACTCGAGCGACTGATTCGGGACTCGTGCGCGGCGGTCTGTCCGGTCCAGGATCTGCGTGTAATAGGATTCCTCAAAGCTGCAGATGGATGGCAAATCTAGGCGGTTTCATCTACTAAAAGAGGGCATAAATCAGCGGCGGAGGAAGCGGGGACGAGGCAGGGGTTATCACCAGTCTGCCTCCCTCATGAGAGCTTTGCATTAAAGCATTAGTGAAATTAATTCATCTTTCATAAGAGGTTTGAGCAGTATCTGTGATCTATGATAACAACCAATTTCTCACTACGCAGGAGGAGGCGGAGGAGGAGGAGGAGGAGCAGGAGAAAAAATACTCGGCAACCCTGATAGACTACACAAATCTGCTCTTTTTAAATGGGCTAACATTATCTGGAGTGCTGCTCTCTGGAGCATCATCCCAGATTCATATCACAGCCGGGAAAGAGGCATAAATCACCGCACAAAACTTTTCTCATCACACACATGCACACACACCTCCTCTCTCTCCCCTCGTCCCTCGCTCGCTGTTTTTTTTGGTGTTTTTCTCTCCTCGTCCCGTTAAATGCAGAACAATGCTTTCGCTGTAATCATTTTAAACGGCTTCAATCAGTGTAATTGGTTTTAGATCATCTGTGGAATGAGAAAGAGGGGAACCATGAGAGGTGTGTGTGTGTGAGAGATGTTTGTGAGGGTGGGGGAGTCCTGCAGTGTGTGTGAAAGAGACGGAAATTGGGGGGAAGTGTGTGAAGGGGCCGTATCCGTCTGTTTTGCATATATTTGCAGCGGCGGCCGGCGGAGCATGGTTGACAGATGAGTGGGGAGTGCGGGGATGACACACGGGCGGCCGTGCTCTTTATTACTATATCAGCACAGACATGCTCGGCGCTCAGCCCCCCAACACACATACAACACACACACACACACACACACACACACACACACACCAGGAGAACCAGGAAACTGAGACACAGCGCAGGGAGCAGAGAAATGCACCATGGGACACGACGAGGAGTTTCTCTGATTCATGATTTAGATTCTTTAGACTGATTTGTCTTTAAATGTGGTGCAATCAAGCAGCAGGAAAAAATACATCAGAGAGGAGAACTTGACATAAAAGAAAAAAAACATAAGAAATTAAATTATTCTGGACAAATTTATGAATCTAAATATTTTAAGAATAAGCTTCTGGGAAAAGAAGGACTTGAATTTGATTGTTGTGAACTTATTTGCACTCCTGCAGCAGAAAAATACATTGGAGGGAGAAATTTGAGAAATAAGAAGAAACAGAAAATAAAACTGTTCTCGAAACGAGTAAAGTAATTACGGCCCTGCGTCTCTACACGGACTTTCTGCGGTTCAAGTTTTTTTCTACAAATGAGACGGATTCTTCTGCAGCAGGAAAGAAAACTGGACTTCAAAAACAATCAAGAAAAGAAGACAGATAAAACAGTTCACAGTAGACAAACTAATAAAGGAAACCTTTTTTTGCATGAATGATTGACGAACTTTGACATCATGGATGACTCCAAATAAACAGAAGAACCCCGGATATTCCCAGTGTAACTATTAACATATATATAGTATTGTTATTCATGATTTTTCACACATCACAATGAACTCTGTGGCTTTATTGATGTTTATTTTTTTTGCACCATTTGTAATGTTTGACTTGTTTTCTTCATCCTCAATGATTGATCATTTGTTGGTAAGTGTTGAGAATGATCATGAGTGCTAAACCTCTGAAACAATGCATCCTGGTGGTCCACTGTTATGACCTGTAGTGTTCAGTCAACAGGCTGTCGTCTAAATGTGTCTGAAATAAGCAAAGTGCAAATAGTCCGCCACATCTGCTGCACAGCAGGTTTTTTATTTTCATATAAGAGTAATGTAGATTTTCAGCAGCTCGCGCCATCAGTAAAAAAATAATACTTTCATAGTTTTTAATTGTTATTTATTTTAAATTTGAAGCAGGACATGAAAAAATCTCAGCGAAAGTCTGGGAAAGTACGCTAGTGACGGGTTGTAAAGTCGGACCCTGCACACTATGAGAATATCTTTGACTTCATCAGAGGCTCTAAAACTACAGACCATGTGCACGTGAAATAGAAATCTATCTGTCCTTGTACCTTGATATTTAAAGGTGTGCAATGCAACATGATAGTCTTGTCGTCTTGCTCATCAGCAATGACAATTAAGCTTCATATTTTTATTTAGGCATTTTTAGGTGTTTCTTTCTTTCTTGATTTATGCATTTTAAACTTCAGTTGATGAAATGTGTGATAAGGAGAAAAAGGAGAAAAAGGAGAACAGGTTGTACTTGAAACTCCCCGCTCTCTCTCTCTCTCTCTCTCCTGTAAATCTGTTTGTGACACCTTTAAAAAAAAGAAACACCTCCATCTCTCAGCCAGGTGTGTTCATAATCACAGTGACTCACCTCAGGAAAGTAGTCCTGTGGAAACTTCTCCTTCTCCAGCGTGGGGGTGCTTTCTAGTGTCTCAGAGTACGTCTCCTTGCCCACCACCTTCTTGAATTTCTTGGCTGAGGAAAAGATGAAGAGATGACGGACAGAGAGAAGAAATACTATTTATTTTTTACAAACATGGCAGGCTTAGTGAGACGTTTCAATCTCCTAATACAATCAGACAACTGCACCACCTGCTGGTCAGAGTGAAGAACTGCAGCCAGAGAGGAGAGTGAAATATATTCGTCTCTGTCTCTCTTCATGCAAGAAGATGAATCAAGCTCTATAATACTGACCCTCAATATATCCAAGAATAAAGTACTATCATGCCTCAATTTTCATTATAACATGAACATTAACAGAAAGTCAACCAGGAGGAACACTTTGACTTTTTACACACATTACAGAGGACGTCTACTGCATGTCAGTCTGTCCTCTGTTGGTTTCCCTGAGGTGAAATCTCCATTTCCAAACCAGAATCTAAGGACGGAGAGATTTCTGAGTCATGGTGATTTTGGTTTTCATAATTTAACTCGCCCGTTCCTAATGTGAGCTCCTGTGTAAGCAGAAAGTGACTTGACTTGTAAAGGAAAAGTGTGGCACTTTTTCATTCCTGCAGAAGATTGTGGCTCCCACAGAGCGAGTAAAAAGCTTCAAGCACGAGTGCAGCCCGTGACTTAAGATTCTCAATGTTTACAGGTAACGCAGGATGTTTAGATGGAGGTGAAATATGGTGCTAAACATAAACACAGTTGTTGTGTGTTGTTATGACGAGTTGATTATTCTACCGGTATATAGAACGTATGATCTTTGGGTTCCAGGATGAATCCTCCTGCAGGGATCTTAAAGTATCTTATCTCAAATATCTGACACATAAATACTTGACTGTAGCGTCCGGGGGATTACACACAGATTTGTCACATCTAATGTGTAGAAAGGCTCATAATATTAATATGTGACCAGCCATCTTTTATTCTCTGCACTCTGAACTCAATCTGAGCGTGTAGTTAGGTTTCTTTAAAACACCCAAACTGGTCATCAGCTCTCTTCAATAAGCCAACAATAACTCATTTTCACAGAGCACATGCTGATAAAACACATTGTTAATAGTAAAAAGTGTGATGTTGGTTAAATCTCTCAGACACTCGAACACAGGAGGTCAGGAGGGGCTGCAAGCTGAGCTGCAGCTGATAAAGTTAGCTCCGTTTTTTGGAGTGCTGTCTCTTCTCTAATGCGTTTAAAGACTGCTCAATGTTTTGGCAGTCCCAGGAGAAAGATGATCAATCGTGCTGTGGTCATGCCTCCGAAATGTTGGTCCCACGTGACGTCACAGTGTGAGAGAGGATCAAAGATGACTGATCTAACGTTCTTGCGACCAAAGATAGGCTGCAACGAATATCTGACTGTGTCCTAAATTTAGGACCTACCAGACAGACGCCAGAGCTGTCAAAAGGCGCTAACTGGATTCATTTTGAAATAAAGTTGTGGGATGCAACACAGAGGAAAGCCTTGTGGAGTTGTGTCATACAGCAGTTATCATGATCGCACCAAGAAGGACGAAACATGGAAGGGAATAGTGAAGGAATTGCAACTCTGATGACGCTAATGACGCTGCGTGTTAACTCGTCTTGCAGCCCATGATTCACTCGGTACCTCTGGGCGAAGCGTGCATGTTGCACCCAACATTATGAGATCTGTGTCGCACAGTGTGGTTAGCAATAAACTTTTTTAAGATTGTAAGAATGGTACCATCTATAGGAGGCTTAAAACAAACAGTGTTTGTGATTACTGCTGATTAAACTGTGTTAAAACATGTCAGATATCTGTGTCTCTGTGGCGAGGCGTCACGGGCTGCCAGCCCAGCTGCAGCTAACATTACATCTGTGTGTGCGCTCTTTACTTCCTGACGTCTGATGACCAGATCAGATAGTTCAACAGGTTCAAAATAAACCTTCATTCACTGGGATGTGACTTGCACAGGTATGAAAGCCGTCGATTGGAAAAGTTTTCATGTTGTGTGTTCAAGCTAAAGCGTCCAGATCCTGTTCATACTAAAAAGAGTCAAAAGGGGGACGCCAGTAGCCTATTGGTTAGTGTGCGCGCCCCATGTACAGAGCCCAGGGTCCTCCAGGCGGGCAGCCCGGGTTCGGATCCGACCTGTGGCTCCTTTCCCGCATGTCATTCCCCACTCTCTCTCTTCTCTCTCTCCCTGGTTTCGGACTTTATCCACTGTCCTGTCGCTAAAAATAAAACGCATGAAAAGCCCAAATAAACCTTTAAAAAAAGAAAGAAAAGTCAAAAGATCGGCTGTGACAGAAAACATCGGCTCAGCTCCGGTATGAACTGTAGTTTTTATATTTCTGACTTTAAATCAAATCTTTAAACACGTGTGTCCACGTTGACCTCCTGACCCCTCCCCTGCCAGCGCCCTGTCCTTCACTGGGGTAACTGGTGCTAATGCTGACTCTGGTCTAATAGAAATCAAGGCGTCTCCACATCTATATCCCTCCTTTAATTAGCGCGGCCGCCGGACCCCAGGGCCCTCTGACACCGCAGGCTGATGAGACCGCCGTAACTGTCCAATAACCCGCCGCACACCATTACTGCAGCCCGAAATCTTATGAATTAAATCCTAATATTAATAAGCATTACCATTCTGTGGGCCTGCCTTTACATTATCCTCAGAGCCAATCTCGCAGCGCTGCGTTTGATGGAAGCCGGAATAGCCTGGAGATGGTTGTGTGTGATACGCAGGGGTGGGATGAGGGGGCACGACGAGAGGCTTTTATTCTGACACTCTGGTCATAATGTGAGTGTGTGTGTGTGTGTGTGTGTGTGTGTGTGTGTGTGTGTGTGTGTGTGTGTGTGTGTGTGTGTGTGTGTGTGTGTGTTTGAGGGGGGGCACTTACCTTTGAAATCAAACTGGTGGATGTTTTTCAAAGACTCGTGGATAAAGTAGAAACTTCCGAGGGCCTGAAAGAGAAAAAACAGGATCTGTGAGATTCTTTTTTTTTTAACTCATTTCAAGATTTTTAAGTCTTTTCTGAATCTGGGTCCCGTCCTCGACCTGCTGGAAGTTCAATTAATTCAGGAAAAAACAGCAACATTTTCCATCATTTTGCCAAAATTCATGAAGTGCAAGAGCATTAATTGATGGAATTGTTCCAAAAACTGAAACCATTGTTGGAAATGCCCCTAATCTTTCTAAAACATAAAAAATAAGCCGGTCCATGCACAGATCCAAGACACAAGTAGCCTCCCAAAAAAAACTACTTGTTTCTTCTCCTCCAAAAAGTTGTGTGTAGCCCCCTCACTCAGAAACCTCTCCATTAATGCATGCCCATACAGCAGGTCCTGTTTGTGCATGAGTGTGTTCAGGGCCGATGTGTGAGCAGCCTGAACCTGCACTTCCCCTCAGGATTAATATCTCAAATTTCAAATGTACATAGTTTTTATGTCACAAGTATTGGTTACTTCATATTGGTGAATACAAGTCAAAGTATCAGTCAATTGGGAAGATTCATCTCTTATCATTTCTCTCATCATGTCTCCGGTTCTGAAGAACGTTGCACAGAGCATTTCCATCACGTCGAGCATGCAGAGCGTTGACCCCGCAGCAGAGAGCTTCACTAATAAACTGAGCTCTTTAACACACTACACAAATCAGCTACACAACAACAGGTGCACGCTGCTCTCAGTACAGTACAGCCCAGCGCTCACACTCCTCTAATGTGGCGGGTCAACAATCAGAGCTTTCAAAAGCACACATTCAGATGGACTTTTGAACGAGCAAAGATCGACTTCAATAGGCTTAAAATCTTAATTTTCCCTGTGAACAATCAGGAAACTTTCCCAGTCGGGGGACGAGCCAATCAAAGTGTGTGGGAAGAAGGAGTGAGAGCGGTGCGGAGAGGGGATTTGATGCGGTTCACAGTCCGCTACACTGCTTTCTGTCGCCCTCTTTACATTTAGAGCAAACGCAGGCAAAGCTCAGCCTCAATCCGCTCTGTCTTTGAGATGGCAGCGGACTCTTAGCTCGGGATAATTCTGTCTCTGTCTGCCCTCAAAGGGAGAGGAGGAGGGTGGAGAGCAACTTTTAATAAAACGTACCTGCAGAAGGAGAGTACAAAAACATCATTACTGTACTGAAGTAAAGTTTCCAAGTATCTGTACTTCATCCTTTATTTTAGTCCCCATATTTTAACATGAATATCAGTGCTTTTATAACCTTTACATTTTGTAAACAGGTTAGGTACTTCTGCTTTCAGGGATTTGTTTATGCATAGTATTTTTTGCAGCATTGGGATCTACTTGTCCTGCATTAAGACTGATTTGAACTTAAGTGCATGAACACTAACTCAAAGAAAAGCTGATTCCTTTGTGCCTCATTCAGGTCTTTAGACACAGGAAAGACGTAAGCTGGAGAAAACTGGGCACAAGACAAAGAGATGTTGAGGGAAACTGGAGCGTGGACAAGAGGCGTCTAGTGAACGTGATGTCTGTGAGCGACAGCACGAACTTGGATGAAAGTGAAGCAGCCAACATGGCCGCCGTACGATGAGCAGCAGATTCAGAGCAGAGACATTCCCCATGATTCACACATTGGAGCAAAGTGAATCTTCATTATCTTCACTCTGTTCTCTGATTTGAAGTTACTAGTCTCCAACATATGAGGCTGGCTTCGGTTAGCTTTACACACAAACAGCAGCTAGAGATGTCCTTCAGACGGACACGTTTAACCTCCATACTGCGAGGGCATTTCAGAGCTGCACCTGCAACACTTTTACTGCAGGAAACAAGAAACAGCCGTTCTTCTGCTATCACTGAAGTCGACTTTTACACAAGTATCTGCACCTCAGCTTGAGGAAAGTCTGTGTGTACTTCTGCTACCTCACCACGAGTGAGACGAGACACAAAAAGAAGAGAAAGACAGAAATCTGTGAAACTGTGACGATGAGATGGAAGCAGGAAAGTCTCAGGTGCAGTAAGACACGGAGTGATGCAGTGAGACTTTGGGAGGTGTGATCAGAAGGAGGAGGAGACATCTGCAGAAGAAAAGCCTCTGTGCATGCAGGAGGATTTAGTCTGGAGGGTTTTTTTTCCTGCAGACGAGTCTCTCTGGCACACTGGGGGACAGTTTTGGCCCGGCACGGCCCGCTCTCTGCATTATTTATGAGCGCCGGCACATCTTGAGATTAAACATTTGCTGATTTGTCAAAAGCACAAACATGAGGTCCTGCCCATCTCCTTGACATATAAGTTCAGCCGACAGAAAAAAACCCACTGTCGCACATTTAATTGATGAGAACGGCGGCTGGTGACCCGGACCCCCTCTGCAGCCCCCTCCCTCCAGCAGAGAGAAAGAGGGTGTGTGTGTGTGTAGGGGGGGCGGGGGGGCTATGTGGGCGAAGCAGGACTCAAGGTCACAGCTTCTCATAGCGAGAGGACGGCTTTCCAGGAAGGCCGCCCTCACAGCCCAGTGCTCGCTCGTCTTTATGTTCTCTTTCACCTTAAAGCGCCGACGACAGACTGAGAGACAGAGATGGATATGAGAGCGGAGCGAGGGAGGGAAAACGCAGCTATTTGTCAAAACGCTGCCACTATGCTAACTGCTGCTGTTTGTGGAAATATTTCAGCGGCTACTCAAGTCAAAACGACTGTTTTGATATATGAGGTGTGGGGGAATTATGGAGAAAAATGATAGATTCACTCTATTAGAAATTAAATCTCTGGACTGTAAACGCTGAGGAAAGTCAAAGCCCGACTGCAGAAACAATTAGTCAACTAATCAATGTGTTTGACAGCCAATAAAGAGGCTGCATTTTTAATGAATGATTCAAGTTTATGATATAAAGCACAGGGTTTTGATTTATGATTTTTCAGGTCAACATTTAAAGTTTCACGGGTTCAAGCTGCTGCAACACAAGGACACAAAAAAAACAATGCAGAGATTTTATGGAGAAACTGTGATTGACTATTTAACTTGAGATTTATTTTAGTGCCTTGATTGTAGAGACAGGACAGTGGATAGAGAGAGATAGAGGGGGGGAATGACATGCAGGAAAGAAACCACAGGTCGGATTTGAACCCGGTACCCGCTTGGAGGACTACAGCCTCCTAACCACTATGCTATGTTTACTTCTTTTTGACATTTCTCAAAGAAAATGCTGAATCAGAAAAAATACTCTATATATGAATAACAAAAGATATCAGCTGCAGCCCTCACATGAAGTCATGATGTCGTCATGACGACAGCGGCTAAAAGAAAATCTGTGATCAGACCTCAACCTGCAGCCTGTAAACATCCTCTGTCTGCACAAATTAAATGTTACACTTTATGACCAAATCATGAACAGTGCTGCTTTTCTTTCCAGAGTGTATCTGTGAACTGATGAGTTCAGTGTTTTAGACTGTGAAGAATCAAAATGAAAGAGATGTCAACACCGACTTTTTCATAAGTGAAACATCAATTACTGAGTAATACATGTTCTAAATCCATTGAGTGAGGAGAAGGAGAAGGAGAAGGAGAAGGAGAAGAAGAAGAAGAAGAAGAAGAAGAAGAAGAAGAAGAAGAAGAAGAAGAAGAAGAAGAAGAAGAAGAAGAAGAAGAAGAAGAAGAAGAAGAAGAAGAAGAAGAAGAAGAAGAAGAAGAAGAAGAAGAAGAAGAAGAAGAAGAAGAAGAAGAAGAAGAAGAAGAAGAAGAAGAAGAAGAAGAAGAAGAAGAAGAAGAAGAAGAAGAAGAAGAAGAAGAAGAAGAAGATCAGTAAGAAAAACAACAGGCAGAGCATGAAGATGAGGAAGAATACAAGAAACAAGAGCACGAACACCTGAAATTAGAAGAGAGCAACAACAGAATTTACAAGAACAAGAAGAAGTTAAAAACCACGAAGAGAAAAAGAAGAACAACAAGATGAACCACATCAACACGAGGAAGGAGGAGAAGTCGTAGGAAGAAAGAGAAATGAAGAAAGAGATGTAGAAGAAGAATGATGACAAGATGATGTTTCAGTCACCTCTCAGTAACATCTGTACTGAGTCTCACTGAAGGTAAAAAACTACAAATAATCAGCACGGCTATATGAACGTAACAATGACACCCTTTATTTTCAATAACTCTCTCTCTCTCTCTCTACAGAGCGTCTCAGCCTCTCTCCAAAAAACAAAAAGACTCCGACATCCAACAAATCGTTCATGAATCAATTCTCACATGAATGATAAACAGCTCGGCTTAAGTGGCTATCCGTGTAATCGCAAAAAACCTACTTAACCCTGCACCCTGATAAATATTTATCTGACATCGGCTGCTCTCCCTCATCTCCCTCGCTGCTGCACTCCTCATGAAGAGGCCATTATATTAGCAGGGCACAATTAATCCATTTGTCTGATACAGGACAGCCTCAAAATCTTCATGGCGGCCTCTCTGCGCTGACAGGCTCGGCTTATCTGTTACCTCGAAGCTCCACAATGGCCCGTGTCAAACGTATGTTTGTCACGTCCCTCTTTATTGATTAGCTGCCAGATTCACTTGAAATAATTAAAAGTATATTTTACATATTTATAAACCCCACTGCCACGGCGGCTACTTAATTTTCCATTAGTAAAATGCAGTCTATTAGGAGCAGCGTGGGGGCCGCGGGGGAGGGGGGGAGAGGGAGGGGGGGGTGAGTAATCACCATAATTGTAGATGGAAAGACAATAAGCGCGCCATAAAAGCCGGTTTATGACTCGTCCTGGCAGAGCTATCTCTTATCACGGCTTGTATCGGCAGCACAGATCACAGATAAGGGCACGCTGACACAATATGCATGTGTGTGTGTGTGTGTGTGTGTGTGTGTGTGTGTGTGTGTGTTGGTACGAGTGTGTAGTTGACATTTCCAAAAGCCCCAGCAGATAGCGGCTGAACAAGTCCCAATAGACTGGCTGCTGGAAAATAGAGACTTGCGAGCAGCAGTACATAGCCTGCATACTGTGCTCCTCTGAATGCTTTATCGATACCGAGGGCTGCAGAAATGAGTTCCTGCTGCAGAGACAAGCAGGAATCCGGTGACCTCCGCATGGATTTTCTGCGTTTAATGTGAAAAATGAGCCATAAAGCAAACATAAAAGTAATAATTTTTCTTCAAGGTCTCACCTCCAATCTGTGCAGAGGGAGCGTGTGCGGTCCCAGGAGGGTTGACACACACACACACACACTCTGAGGTGTCATCACTGTCACTGTACTGTACAGGGTAATGTCCTGCAGAGTGCAGGCTGATGGCTTTGTGCAGCATGCTGACCTGTGTGTGTGTGTGTGTGTGTGTGTGTGTGTCTGTGTGTCTGTGTGTGTGTGTGTGTGTGTGTGTGTGTGTGTGTGTGTGTGTGTGTGTGTGTGTGTGTGTGTGTGTGTGTGTGTGTGTGTGTGTCTGCGTGTCTGTGTGTGTTTTAACTGGAAAAGAAATGATGCACTCGTGAAGCACTCTAACAAGAGGAGCTGACTTCAGAGATGTGTCTGATTATCATCCCTGATTCAGACATTTAGCTCCAGGTCGATTTATTTGTATTTGTTTTGCAGCAGCGAGATGGAGACTTTCAGAAAACAGATCAAACACATCAGAGAAACAGAAAGACTAAACATGGTCATATTTATAATTAGTGATGACGTGCTCAAGGTTCAACCAATCAAGGCTGACCAGAGAGAGAATGATCACCAGTTTATACTGATGTCATTGTTCATGTCCATGTTGACTTTGTGCAGCCGACTGTTAATGACACACTTTAGGAGTTTGGCCCGTGTGGATTTAACTTAGAAATGACTTTGATTGTATTATTTCTTTTTAGAAAACAACATTGATAAATAAATCAAGTATCGCCATTCAGCTAAACAACATCGAGATATGAGTTTTGGTCCAAATCGCCCAATATTTTTTGCACATCAGCGTACTCTGATTTTTAAATTTGAATATTGTTATCAGTTGTTTTTTATTTCTTTGTATCATCAGTTCCTGACTCTTTAATGTTGATGTTCTCTCCATGTCATTCTCATACAGAACTCTTTTATTTGACTTGAACACACTTGTAGCTGCTTTCTTTGACAGTCAGAGTTTTGTGCCTACATGGATTGAAGTGACTTCAGATTTCTTTGAGAGTGTTGGCACTTTAACTTTTTCATGGACAACCTCCTGACCTTATTCATATATATTTATGTCACTCCTGAACTGTGATTTTAAATGTAACTCACGCTGTTTTCACGTTCTGTCTTTTGAGTGTGATGTGATCTGATTGGGATGTGACAATAAAGTGTTATCTTTTCTTATTTCTATCTTCACTACTGAAGTCGTACTTGGAACTGAGGTCGCACAAACACAGGAGAGCCTAGTGGTTATGTCACCTCCCCATGTATAGAGGCTATAGTCCTCTAAGAAGCAGCGGCCGTGGGTTCGAATCCAGCCTCGGCCTTTTGCTGCATGTCAACCCCCTCTCCCCCTCTCACCCAACACTTCCTGTCTCTCTTCAGCTGTCCAAGCTGTCTTTTTTTATACCTTTATTGGAGAGTGAGGACAGTTGATGGATTGGGAAATCAGGGAGAGAGAGAGTGGGTAATGACATGCGGGAAAGAAGCCACAGGTCGGATTCGAACCCGGGCCACCCGCTTGGAGGACTGTATCCTCTGTAAATGGGGCTCAGTGAGAGGACTGAGCGTTTCTTTTTTACTAGAAGAATAGATGCTCCAGGTTTTTATTTACCTCCATCTCAACGAGTCCCTGCTGAGGTTTCACTGAGAGTGGAGCTCTGTTGACATGCTTCAAGACCTCAGCAATAAATATATAAACACTGTTTGTAATGAAAGAGAATGAGCCTTCACAGCACGTCTTTGAAATTGATAAGAGCTCGCACTGTGATCGGGGTTATCTTCATGTTCACTGTAAAGCTCCTCACAGAAAAGATCGCTGTGACATTTTGCTCTCCACGCAGCAGAGACCGAATGGGCTGTTTTTCAGTTTATTTCTCATTGCTCAGAAATCCCAGGAGTCCTCTCATCCGTCACACTGATGCCACACTCCCACATGAACCTGCACGTAGAAACATGAGCACAGAAACGACTCGCAGATGTACACACACACACAGACACACACACACACACACACACACACACACACACACACACACAGAGTCTTATATCGTAAAGGTCAATCAGATGTGCTGTCATGAAGAGATGGTGTTACGATCTATCAGAAAACACATGCTGTGTCAAAACAGCTCAGAGGAGGAGGCAGAGACATGAGCTCGGACTAATAGCTGCATAATATCCTCATTAGTCACTAAAGAGCGGCTGAACTCTACTTTAAATCAGAGGGCGATGGCTGAGTCCTGCAGCAGACAAAAGAGCAGCATGCTGTGGGAATGTCACAGTCCACATATCTGTTTCAGCCCCGTGTGTCCCAGTGAGGGAGCCATTGATATGCAGGCTGTGGGGCTCAAAGAGCACCTTCTCGGCACAAATCTCCAATACTGCACAAACAGCCTGTTTGTCATCCCGGGGAAGGAAAACACGGCAGCACAAAAGTGAGCGGCATCAATAGAGATGCTTTTTCAGGCGGCAGATACAGAAGGAGAAGTATTTTCTGCCCCTCCTGAGCCCACGGCCCACCCCCTGCTGCCATATGTGTTTGCCAAGGCCCTCTCCCAGTGCCATTGATTGAGTATTCAGAGTATTGAGCCACAGTGTCTATTATTCATCGGCTGCCTGGAAGGCCTGACTGGATACACAGACAAAACTCTCATTAAAACTTCCTCTGTCACTTCCTGTGATTTGAAAGCGGCCCCGAGTGTTGGAGCCATCAGTCACGTCCTGAAGGAGCCCTTGTCTCTGGGGTGTGTGTGTGTGTGTGTGTGTGTGTGTGTGTGTGTGTGTGTGTGTGTGTGTGTGTGTGTGTGTGTGTGTGTGTCTGTGTGTGTGTGTGTGTGTGTGTGTGTGTGTGTTTGTTGGGGGGGGGGAGGTAAGGAGCAGGGCGAAGGAAATAAGAGAATAAATGTACTGATTTGTTTCACAGTAATTAAGATTTAAGTTAAGCTTATTCTCCTTAATGTTCTTCATCCGTCCCAAAGAGGCACCTCACCAGAAAGAAAATTACACAGCACCACTCGTATTTAATGCTCACAATTTGAAGAGTTGCAGCAGATCCGGAGCACCTGACTCGTGTTTCATCTACACTGAATGATTTGGGCCAGGCTCGGGACCAGAGCTGGGTTTTGACAGCTCCGCCTGAGTTCAAACGAAAGCCCAGTTTGAACGTAATTTCTAATTCAGGACGGAGTTTACACACTTTAATAACATTTAAGGTGTTGCACCAGCTGAGATAGTTCCAACCAGGACCCCGACCGATATGGTTTTTAGGGGCCGATACCGATATCGATATTGGGGACAGAAAAAAATCTGATACTGATATATCAGTCGATGTCTTTCTTAGATCTAAGTTCTAGAGATAGATAGATATACACATTTATTGTAGTTGATCCCTCAAATGCAGTTATCAAACACTTGTGGAAAAGATTCATAATGAAGACAAGATGGTCACTCAACTGTAAGTAACTGAGCATGTATGTGCATCACCGCTTGACACTCTGGAGAGTAATCCATATAGCGCCCTCTGCTGGTGACAGAGAACTGCTACTGTAATACAATGAAACTCAAATGAAATGCGATTTGACTGATTAATAAATCTAGTATCTATCGGCGCATATCTGCGATAAAACTAGCGGATACCGAAATTCACTGGACATGCTAAAATCGGCCGATATTATCGGCTAACCGATTAATCGGTCTGGCTTTAGTTCCAACGTAGGCAGAAGTTACACCTCATAATCTCACACCTAGCTCCTAGTAGGAAGTGGTGTAACGTTTTGACGGGTGGTGTTACTTGGAGGATTAGGAGGAGTAGACGATTTCACCGGCTGTTGGGTGTCAGCAGTGCGTTCTCTGTGATAGATTACATCCCTCAGAAATGTTCGAGGACTTTGTGTTTACTCCTGTTGTTGTTTTTGTTTGACATTAGCTGTGGATTAAAGCTGTCAGCTTTAGTTAGCACGTAATCATAATGTTTTTTTCATATTTCATTTAATTGCTCTTTGTCGATCAATAGCAGTCAACGTAAGTTATATTCAGACATTAGTCCATGCAGAGACAAGTAAACCTGGGAGGCAGCACTTTAACAAACACTACATTAGAGAAAATGCTGTCCACTGATTGGCCACATGAAATTAAAACCGCCTTTTTGAGACAATATTTTGGATAGTGTGGACGTCATGCTCCTCTGGTAAAGATGACCCCTACGTCTCTATGATGCAACCAAACCATGACACAATCTAAACGTTTCTCCAGCAAACTGAAATGTCAAGTCATTCGGACCTTCATCTAAGGACAATGAAAGTCTGCGCCAAATTTCAAAGAAATGCATCTAACAGTTTAAATATATCTATCCAGACCAAAGCAATGGAGCAGCCAACATCTCGCTGCCTGAATCCATAAAAGGAAACCACAGTATTTGCTCCATTTCCCAAACCCGGCCTCCATCCTTCCCTTTATTGATTGTCTATTCGAGTAAACCCCCCGGCTGTATGGATCACTTACACTACCTGTGTTTTAGCTCTGCGGACTCCTGCAGCTTTTGGCAGAGTACTTCCTGGCTTCCACTTCATTATTCTAAAATCTCCCAGAATGCAGAGCGACATGCGCCCATGATTGATCTCAAAACCACTGATTTTATTTTCTTTTGAGGAAAATATTATGGATGGGTCTAAACAAGGCATAATTGGCCAAACCCACGGCAGCGCCTGACCTGCCAACAATCCAGACCCACTCCCAAGGTTGGCTGCCTCCCTGGGAAATATTGTGCATTAATTTCATTTAGTCTCCCCTCCAACATTCAATGCTAGAAGTTAATTAAATTGCTTGTCCATTGTGTTCATCCACTTACAAAGTTAATGATATTGTGCCGGGGAATTAAAGAGCGTTTTATAAAGCGCACGGGATGGGAGCTGGCAGGCACTACATTGCCCGGTTGAACCCTGTCAGTCGGCGGGCTGCTGGACCCCCTAATTAGCGGTGAAATGGATGCTTCCATCTGCCAATTTCCTGCCACGCTCATCAGTCGTGCAGTCGCTCCTCTAACCTGCCCGGCAGAGGGGTCTAAAGCAATAAAGCCATCACAGCAATGACATCCAACGAAAAAAAGAAAAGTGAATACGCGTATACACGATATGAGTCAGACTTTAAAGGAGCTGCTTCATAATGCGGCGACCACATCAAAATCTCCCATCAGCATAATCCAGATGGAAGACTTTGATAACTTTATAGAAAATGTCTGATACACGCAGTAATGGTCTGTGTGCTCAGAGAAGGGGGTTTGAATTCATGTTTTCTGATGGAGAAATGAGGTTTTGATGTAAAGCATGCTGCATAAGAAAGTCATCATCCAGGTTATAGAATAATCATCTAAATCTAAATCAATGCATCATTTCTAATCTGCAGTCAGGTAGCTGCTCACTGCACAGAGTGATTAATGCTCATAAGTATTCCAGCTGCGTATTTACTAATACGGAGTTGCTACTTCAGCAGATTTTAACGAGGACATAAAACGAGATGATCAAAGTAAATGGGATTACACCTGTGGGGCCTGAGCTGCCTTTGACCTCTTCAGGAGGCTGGGCTCAGTGTCCTCTGCATGTCTGTAAATTCAGGGGGGGGGGGGGGATTAAATGAAGCCCACCAGCACAACAAACATCTGACGCAGAGGGCTCCGAAACATGAAGAGGCTAAAGAGACACACCGGTGGTGATGAACGTAGCAGGTGAAGATGTTACGTCTGGTTTAAATCAAGCACCAGGGAACAAAGAGTCGATCTTTAACAAAGGGTCATGAGCATGTTGGATTTATTTGTGTAAATGATGAGACTCTGACTGAAGCCCAAATCTATTCTGAAGGAGAAACTGCTCTCATTACAAACATGCATGCAGCCTTTGAAGACAGTTGTGTAAAATATCATCAGAGTTATCTCCTCATGGCTGTACTAATATAAAATGTAATGCACCATATCTGCATGACATACTTGAAGAGTGGAGTAGAGTTTAAGGATGAGGGCATGTAAAGAGCAGGAAGGCTCTGATGAAAGATGCTCTTGAGTTTTATTACAGGAAGAGTAGGATTGTGTGTTTCTGGAAGTCGACCACTAGCAGAGACTCAAAGGGAATCTACCTCTAATCTTAAATCAAGACTTTTAGTAACTTTGAATACTTTTAAAGAAAAACAGACAATCAAGGAGTTTGAAGAATCTGCAGGGACTAATGCCTCGTACAGTCGTAAGCAATACTGTGCGGCATGGATCTCATAATGTTGAGTACGACATGCATGCACACTGTGCGAGGAGTGAATCGTAGGCTGCGAGGCGAGTCAACACGCAGAGTCATTAGCATCATCAGCATGAGGTGCCATGGCAGTCAGCAAGCTCACCACAGTGTCACGTGGACACGGTCATGGCGAGGGACGAGAGGCCACATTGGGACGCCAGTGTTGCAAAAAGAGGTTGACATAAGTCATTTTATGTTAGCATATGGTGCATTTCTATTGGTTGGTAGTTAACGTAGATCATCCTAAATTTCTGAGTCTGTCAGATATTTGTTGCAGGCTATCTTAGGTCGCTCATCTTAAACCCTCTCTCACAGTGCGACACAGGACTCTCATTTTGGAGCATAGATTAGACTACCGATATCGCCACGATTGATCATCTTTCGTCTGGGACGGCCCAAAGTCTGCACGCAGCTTAAGGCCTTGTTCAAAGTGTCAGTCCAAATATATTTGCTGCATACAGATTTTATCCAGATTGATTTAGGAGTCTGAGCAGTGAAAGAACTCGGAGTGGCATTTCTTGAAAATTGGCTTAAAGTCACATTTTGATGTTTGGAAGCCAATTCATTTCAGATTTGTAAATCAGAAATCACAGTGTTGTTGTTTGACATCAGAAGACTTGCTGCAATATCAACCAGTTTCCTCTGTCTGAATTCAGCAACTTAACAGTCAAATAATCAGAGAGCCAAAAGCACCAATAATGTGCGTACAGTTCCAGACAAATAAGTTCAGTAAACTCTTTCAATTACTCGGAAATCTGATCAGGATGAGAAACAGTCCTGAAATACCTGCAGTTTAAGCAAACCCTGGATATCTCAGCATTAGGTCTTGAGGCTTCTGTTTAAAACATGTATTGAAAGCACTCCTTAGATATACTAGATAGCCTTAAAATCCTTGAGCCAAGATTATATCCAGAATTCTCACGCCATGTCCGCTTTGAACGCTTCATGTCGTTTTTCTTTGGTACCTGCTTCCCTATAAAAGGTTTCATTCTGATTGACTGCTCACTGCAGATTCAAAGCTTGAGTCTTGTAAAAGATAATCTAAAGATTAGGTTCTAATATTGTATCATATATGAATTTTATCTGAGCAGAGGACAGCAACGCTGTTGAACAAAGCATGCGGAGCACTCTAAAGGAGAGCGAGCTCATGATTTACACACGGCTGTGTTAGGATGCTTCTCCAACTTAATAATAAAGCTCGGGTCAAAACTCTAACGTGCACGATTTAATCATGGCTGAACCACAGCGAGCACTAAACCAGACGTTACATTCATCCAATGACAAACAGGGAGGAGCCACACGGGGGACTATTGTGCTCCTATAGGGACATTTTACGACGTCTGTCCCCGCTTACAAGGTCAACTTCTCAGACGTAAGTGTATCAGACATGTGCATGAAAAGAGCGTTCTTCTTTCTTCACAGGAAAATAATGCTTGAAAGCAATCTTCAAATAATCTGTTGGTCTCAGAGGTCGCTTCGGTGAACGGGCCGCTTTCTTTAAATAACTGGTCCGTCTGGCCTCGACCTCGTCGTGGTTTTAAAAAGGGGATATGAAGATGATGAATATTTGCCTTATTAGATTGAAAAATCAAAGCCTGAACAATGGAGGTATCCATTAGTAATTAAAGTGACATTACCTCCTCTCAGAGTTGCCAGAGCCATTATTCAATTGTTTCGGATGCAGGGGGATAAAATGCCTTTAATATACTTATGCTCATTAATGTAAATCATATTTGGCCATGGATGTCCAATAATCAAAAAGAATATTTCAGCTTGTAGAAGTCGTCCCATTAGTGGAAGAGGCCCATGCAAATGACAGGTCTTTGAGCTCATTGATTTTCTTTTTTTCCTCCTTAATGTTGTCATGGACTGTTCATCAATCTGTGTTATTATCTGATTTAATATTGCGCCTATTCATGTGGCCTCATTTGTGAGAGAGTTGATTGGATTAGGTTCGTCGAGGCTGCAGAGAGAGGGGAAGCAATCTCATTTGAACTGATCGCTGCGGCTCAAAGAAGACTGTGAAGAAGTTTGGAAAGTTTGGAAGATACCAGCTCAATGCACAACTTTTACTTCAACATACTCGTACTTAGACGAGTGTTCATTTCAACAGACTACTTCCTGCAGAGTTTTTATAAAGACAGACAAATCAGACGCCTGTTTGTCAGTTTGATAGATGACACCGTGGTTAGTCTTTGTTAATGTAAAGTAATTCACACACACAAAAAAAAGCGACCTTTGCAGTGCATTTTAGTTAGCTTTTTTAAATGACCTCGTCTTTTTACTTTTCCTGTTTGACATTCAGACCTTGGCCCTTTCTGAAAAGCCACAGTTCAGTATGCAGTGCACACTTTTCAGTAGTCTGAACCCTCGTGGTCATTCAGTGGGCATATTTTGGGTCCACCTCAGTAGACTGAACATTTCAGCATGGATGCTAACTTCCGGGTTTTGTGCAGTATGGTTTGGATGCATAAATTGTTTACATGCAATGTGAAGTTTTGTTCTGTTTACTGAGCCATCGTGCATATCACATCTGAGTCGGAGTGTTAATAACATGAGGCGGGCTAATGACGCCACTTCCACACTGAATGAATCAGACCAAGTAGGAACAGATATCAGTCTACTGAACAGTAGGTCCTAACAGGATACAGCACAGATAGAAGCGACTGTCTACTGTCAGATTGTGGAGGCACATTGCAAAGCGGAAGCACCCCGTGTTGTCAAACTGAACAAAGTGGCTGTTTCGGAGACAACTTACTGTACTAGTAGTACGTACTGATTTAGCCAATATGCAGTATGCAGTATGCGAACGAAGGTGAGATCCGCAGTATACCAAAAATACACGGACGTCGTACTGATTCGGAAAAAATCTACAGTATGCATCAGACCGGTCTTCCTCACTTACTTTTTCCCACAATTCATATAGCCAGGTCCAAGATCGGAGAGCAACTTCTATCGTAGTGGGAAATAATCACAATCAGACCAAACCACACAAAGATACCACCAGTTATCTTTGTTGGTCCTCTAAATCATGAAAATCTAAATGGATCATTTGTCAGCTTTTTTCAGACTGTAAGTGGACGCTTCACTGTTGTCGTTAGCTGGGCTGTTGTTTTCTTCCTCATTCCAAGACTGGAAGCCAGCTTAGGCAGACCTTGCATACTGCAGAATAACCAACGACTGGCAGTCACACTACAGACTACTGTCCATGAGTTTGAAATACCAGCAGTAATATGAGCCGATACATCTGGCTGATTACTGTTAATATTCATCAGCCAGATGTAGTTGATAACACAGAGCAGGTGAAATAACTAATTGTTCTGCAAAATCTCTAGAAGAGTTGACATGCAGGGGGCCCTATGATGCAGAAATCATCACTCAATGATCATAAATGAAGTTCATATCAAGCTTTGACCATCAACCACTTTTTGTGGTCCATGAAACATGACCCAGAGTTAGTGCATGTTTGTTCAACTTTACTATCTTTGAATGAACTATCTGATTGTTTGATGTGCTTTAAATGCATCAGTTATTTATTGTTCTTGAAAGTAATGTTTAAAAGGTCAAATAGGAGCCATTAAAAATCTACTAACATACGGTGAAAACAGAACTTGGTGGAATTTCTACTCCCGTCTGTGATGTCTAATTCAATCACTACTGTAAATATTAATGAGGTATACCGTGTGCAGGAACACACAAACATCGAGCGTGGGTAAAGTGACCCATGACACTTTCGATGTCAATCAGTTTGGAGCAACTCTCCCTGAGGATGCTGGGATATTTGTCAGAGCTGTGAGAAGTAATCAGTCAGCTTGTGTCCAGCTCTGAGTCTGTCTCACTCCGCCCGCAGCTCGCTCATGTGGCCTTGTGGTGACAGAGCGGCATCCTTGGCTGACCAATGAGATACAGCTCCATCGCTGAGTCCTATCATGAAATATATTAGTTTGCTGCATCTTAGCGGCATTACTTTGTCACTTGAAAGAAGAATTTATCAGGAGGTTCCTCATCTCTCTGTATCGAGAGCCCTTCCTCCTCCCTTAGTCCAAACACAACTCTTCCTAAATGAAGACAACATGGTTTAGATCACGAGCCATCGAGTGAAACATCTATAAAATATGACAGCTTCCTCTGCACACAGACAATCGATGGAGGTCTACAGCATCTCCTCAGGCCCCGAGCGCTCCTCTGAACACGAAGCCGAGCAGTCACCCCGTCAGAGCACAGGGTTCAGTTCAGAAAAATCATAAAAAAAATAAGCAGCTTTCTGTCTGCGTCCTGTCTGGTATGAGCAGAGGCGTTCTCGCAGCACAACAGTGAGCACAGGAGCGTGAAGCTTTAGAGGAGTCTGCAAAAACACACGCAGCGGCTCGTCTCAGGCTAAGACGCCCGTCCGGTGGCTCTTTGTGGCCTTCTTTGTCTTTATGTAAAAACCGATGCTCGCCAATGATGTGTTATGTAAAATTCCCAGAGGCTTGATTTAAATGGTTGGATATCCTGCATGCTAGCTTAGTTATACTCCAGTGCATCGCCCCTGAGAGCACATGGACGCTGCATGAAAAGCAAATGTAAATGCAGCCTCAGCTTCTTAGATAACAAGAAATTATGTCATGGCTTTTTTCCCTCTTATTGTATTATTATAATAATAAATAAAAAAGAGCGAACAACAGAGGACTTTTCCTGCGCAGATGTTTCTTTTTATCCGTACAATCGCAGCATCCGGCCGTTCCCGTGGCCCCTCTTTGAAAAAAAAAAAAAATGCTTTAAGGGAGTGCAGGTCGGTGCCAGGGGCGAGAGTGGCAGCAAACCCACGTCTGCTCTCCTGAAAATATCACACCCACCGAGGAGAAAAGAGGATTTGCAGGGGCCCAGGCAGGTCTGCAGCGGGGTCGCCCCTTTGAGGGCTCCACAGATGACCAGGTGGTACTGTTTTGTGTATCGAGTTAAGAGGAATATGCAATGTACAGTGCATCTGTTCAGTCTGAGGAAAATGACTTAAAACAACATGACTCTGGCATCATGGAGGTTTAGCAGAGCACAGTAAAAACCCACCAACTCTTACAGTTCTTAATCAATCGATCTTTGGGAAACATTTGAGTGTGAAGTCCGAACACTTTGGTCAATCCATCAGTGGCACCAATGACTACTTGACTTCAAAATAGATGACAGATTGAATTTAGAAGTGGGGCCGCCCGCTAATAAGTCAAGGATTCTTAATCATCACTCCGTATGAATCTTTTTGAACTCGCATTTCATGACTTGAATCTCTGCACTTTTGATTTTCAGCTGCGTCATTGTAGAGCGATACAGCAACAGTATGACAGGCTGTTAAACATTTTAGAGTTTTAAATTGACCTTGCAGCGTTGAAGGTAAACACATTTTTAGGAGGAACCAGCTGCTTCTGTTTGCGCTCCATTGTTAGTTTATTTTAATGTGCACCAGATGAATGCATGCAGGGAGCTGCTTGGAGTTTTGGGGTTAGGGTTAGTAAATAGTGAACTTACAGGACACTCAGCAAAATGTTAAAGTCAGTAACTCAATAAATGTCTGTAGATGTGAGAAGGAGTCAGACTTCAGTCTTAAAAAGTATTTTGGGGGCGCCGGTGGCCTGGTGGTAGGTGCTTACGCCCCATGTGCTGACACTGTGCTCCAAGCGGGCGGTCCAGGTTTGAGTCCGGCCTGTGGCTCCAGCATGACATTCCCCCCTCCTCTCCCTGATTTGTGACTCTGTCTACTGTCCTATCTCTACAATAAAGTCACAAAAACAGCGGTGTGAAAATGGTCTGCTCGTATCTTAACAACGGACTACCGCCGCCTGCTGGCATGGAGAGTTATTTCCTCTCACACATGCACAGAACGTACGTGGTGGTTGGCCGTCGGCTGTAGTCTTTGCGGTGTGTTCAAGTGCAACTTTTTGGCCAAGACAAAAGGTGACGTGAGGCGGGGTCACAGTTAGCCTTCATCGCCACTAGTTCTTAGCCGTCTGCTTGGTGTGTCAGGGCCTTTAGACTCGCCAGTAGAAAAGAAAAGTTTAAATTCTAAATGTGTTCAGTAAAAACATCTGTTCAACTTGGTTTAGCTGGTTTAGGAACCAGATGTGTCTCCAGCTACATGTTGCTGTTCTGTCCTACTTTTGCCCAAAAGCTTTGAACTCGATTAAAGCAAGCAGAAATAAAGCGATATCAGCTTCATCTGATTATCCATATCAACAGTCATCTACACATTTCAATAAGCTCATTAAACGGATTAATGCTCCTGAAGTCTCAAAGACTCTCTTCTCTGTAAGTCGGGGTTCTGAGAATCACTTCATCTCCAGCTGCTCCAAAAAGCTTTGAAAAGTGTTTTTTCTTCCCTTTGCAGAAATGTCATTAGGCAGTTAAAATTAAGAGCTTGAATTTAACTAAAAGAGCATAACATCCAATCTAATTAGAGAGGTCCTTAATGAGCTGGTAATTAGCCACAGCATGTTGCACACAGCGGGCCATTGTGGTCTGAACTTGTGCAGGGACCCTGCTGACTGGGGCACCCTTTGTGTTTGATTGGTTCCCACTTGGGGAGAATTACTCACTGAAATATGGTTATGCTTTGCTTATAAGACACCACCTGGATCTGTTGTGGTCTGAAGTTTGAAAGCTTTTCTATTCCACCTAAAGTCCAGGGGTTGCACTAAACTCAACGTGTTGTCAGTAAAATCAGTTCATACCAAAAGTTTTACCTGTTTTTAAGTGTTCAGACCAAAAGCAGTGGGAGTTGGACTTTGACCTTTCATTTCTGTTGAAAACCTTCAAATATTCAACCAAACACCATCATGTCTGTGCCCAGCTCATCACCTGGACTTTCACACAGCTGGATTTATTTCTGCTCCTCCTCCATGGACTGTGCCTGAATAAACCTTCCTGCTGTTTCCAGCTACCTGAGGCTGAGCAGTGTCCAGTTTGATGACCTGTTAGCTCGGGTCAGTAGCAGGATTTCTCTGATGGACAGCAAATACCGGCGCTCTGTTTCAGCTGTGGAGTTTCCTCCATTTGTCTCCACTGAGTGACAGTTTCGCTGTTTCTAACAAGTCACACATTGGCTGAAATGTGTCTTACTAGAGAGCTAGGAACCCAAAATAAACAGATTTCACTGAGATATAACAGGATGAACTGGTTGAAAGGATGCTGACATATCTAAATCAAGACGCAGATTTATCAAAAATGAAAATAAAATCTTTGCTATGTCAGGTTGTACCACGAGAGGTCAAGAGATGAAAAAGGCTAGCAATGTTTATAATTTCTTTAAGGGCTTCTGCAGCAAACATACATAAACACAAGGTAAGCACTGCCTCGTTTCACCAGATGAATGATTTAAGTCAGCTAGGGAGCTAAAGTTAGAGGCAGCTCAGCTCACAGCCTCCAACGCATTCTGAAAAGTGTCCGATTATTTTTTACCAAACTGTTTGATTATCTGTTTGTTGGTTTGAATCCTTGTGTCTGTTGTGGAGAGAAGACCTCTCCTGATATTTCAGCTCCAAGACAGGAATGATGAGCACCTAAAGAAGCGAGCAGCAGCTTGGCTCGCAGCCCCTCCTGACGGTCAGTGTCAATCAAATACAAAGAACATCACTTACTTACATGAAACTGCCTTTCCTGCATTTTTTATGATAAGTCTGTTCATACTGAGGAGACAATGACCTCTGTGTATAATTCAGCTCTCGATATGAACCTTGTGCTTCATGAACACTGAAGAAATCCTGTAAACCTTTAACCAGGCTAGCAGCAGCTCAGCTTGAAGCTCCTCTGTATGTCACATTGGCCCAAAAACAATGACGTGCCAAATGAAGATTCAGGGTTTAAAGTTTACAGCCTGCCGTGATGTTCCTCCTGCATCGCCTTTTTTACAATGACACAGCTAAGAGGAAAGAAAACAGCAGAGATGCAATCACAAATGCGAGGTGACTCTTAGTCTTCCCCATCTACTTTTGGGGTTGTAAACTTTTCCAGGGCAGCGGTACAATGCTGTGATAGTCTCTGCCATCAAAAGGACGAACAAAAGAATATGCAAAATGAAACAAGGGCAACAACCCGCAAACACTTGGTGGATGAGTGTAGTCAATAAATGAGCTCATATACTTTCTGGGTCAATCATACGAGATGCATTTTGATGTTTGCATGAAACAGCACAGAGACAATACATCATAAGCTATAGCAGGCTCCGCCCTCAAACACACGCACGCTAAGTTTCATCAGACGGACTCTGAGCATCCCGCTGGCGTTCTGTTCGCTTCAGCTCCGCCCCTCATCTGCTGCTGCCATCTACCTTTGACCTCCAGAACCTCACAGCCGCTGCATTAATTTCCCCAACAAAAATCAATCGGCCGTGGAATGGGGAGACAGAGAAGGCCCTGGTTATTACGGCGGGCGGACACACCCTCTGACTGGGAGTGTGCGCCGGTTTTTATAGGTAATAGTTTAACAGGGGGCGGCAGCTCGGGGACAAAGGGATTGCTCATTTCCTCTGACCCCAAAGATGAGTCATTCCAAACACACATGCTTCATTTAATATCATTAGAAAACAAGGACGAAAGACAATTTTGGGTTATTTGGAGTGTTTATCACAAGGCGGGAAGCATATGAGATTAATTAGTTTAAAGAGATGCCACTGGAGCGTCAACGTTTGGGCAGGAAACAACTGCATCAAGTCAAGGGCAAAGGAGGGCACTGCAAATTCTCAGCCATGTGCATGCTTTATTTCTGTTTCTCTATTTTTATTCTGGCCGGCCCAACAGACTCTCAAACATTCGCCAAATCAGATTAGGAAATTATGAGCCACATAATTGAGCCGCTGTTTCAGCCCAGAGCTGCTTCCTGTTTCCTAACGAGTGAAAAATGATTTAATAAAGCAACTAATGTGCTTTATGAGCTATTAATATGTAGTACATAACATAAACATGACAACAGTATTGGCTGAACATTTAAAGATCTGAATAAAGTGTCTATGTGGGCAGAGTTATGGTGGTTAAAGAGGAGAGGCAGGCGCTGTATGGAGAGCTGGTGATGCCATTACTCTGACAGAAAGCGGGGGATCATCAGCGTAGCGGGGGAGGGGGAGGAGGGGCCGGGTGTGTGTGTTTAAAAAGCCCTATGTGTTTAAAATGTGCTGCACAATACCTGCTAATTCTATTAAGTGCCTGTGTGCTGCGGCTGTGTGTGTATGGGTTGATGTAAATGGACGGCTGGTTGACTAAACAATGCAGCAGCATTAGAATAAGGTGATTGGATGACAGAGTGCAGCCGGAGGCCCGAAGCACGGCCGACCCGAGCCGTGCCAAGTCCATTACGCGTATTGGAGACATCTTGATATCCGTCACGGAGAGAGAGAAAAGGTTGTTGTTTTGTTTAGCCTTCATCGTCAAGATGGCTTCCACCTCGCGTAGGTAATGCAATCAAATGAGGACCTCACAAACAACCCCACACACGCACACGCACACACACACACACACACACACACACACACACACACACACACACACACACACACACAAACACACACACACACACACACACACACACACAAACACAAACACACACACACGCTCACACAAACACACACACACACACACACAAACACACACACACACACACACAAACACACTCTCTCTTTCAATCTGCTGCAGGACCTTTGGGCCGTCTCAGGAAACTCAGGTAGGTAACTCGTTCAAGGGCGAGCACAGACTTGAGTTCTGTGTTTTTCGACTTTGCCATCGAGCGTTCTGGTTTCATGATGTGAACCTGTTTTCATAAATCATTCCTGCAGCTCCTGACAGCTCAGAGTGGAAAAACAAAAAGTTAGAGATGCAGAGAAGAGCGTGAAATACAGACTGTATACGGCTGCAGCAACATTAATCCAGAGCGTAATGGAGCTGACGTCACGATAACAGTGGGTTTTCTGACGCATCTGAAGTAAAGAAACAGAAAACTCTGTGGAGGTTAATGTAGGTTTCAGATAAACTTGCATAAAGTGAGTTTTAAAATGTCCTTTAAGACGATGATGAAGATATTTTCTTCTAGAGGGTTTAAGTCTTGCACCATGAATACAACAAAGTTGGAACAAAGACGTTTGAACTTGGGTAATGGGACTGTCATGACTTTCACTCATTTATTCAGATCTAATAATCACCAATCGGTAAAGACTTGATTACCTGGTATCCAGTATCGGTCCAATACTGACTTACAGAGCTACATCAGGCATCTGAGACAATGTGCTGTTCCACTTGTCGGATCTATGAAAACCACTTCTATGCTATTCTGTGCTAAGGGGATGACCATGTTCTACATCATGCGTCATCAGTGTGATGGTGGGCCTGTGCTATCGCTAGCCGGAGCCAACAAAGCACAAAGGGCGCTAACAACGAAGGCTAAGCAGTTTCAAGGTATTTCTCGCCGGTTACTCCAACAACTTCCACGGCTACTTGCAATATCTGCAAAGCTAATGTTTTGGTAGCATTGCCTAATATATCACAACGAACATAATCAAGCATCTCTTGATGCATCGTGCTAAGAAAACAAAGAGCACAACCAAACAAATAAAAGGAGACAAAACGAAGCGGGAACCAGATGTTTTCCAGTTGTTTCATTTAAGAGTAGACTGGTTGGAAAGTGTTGCACGTTGCAGAGTGTGGTGCTACGAGCTCAAAACTTCACACCAGCGACTCGATATCGATCACTTCACTGAAGTGTAGTATACATACGATGCAGCTTAAAGACAACAAGGTTCACTGACAGAGTGTGAGTGATGCCGCTGCAGATGATAGGCTGTTTATATTTATGTATTTCATTTTGAGTTTCAAAGTTAGGAAAGCCCGATGCTAACTACATTTCAATAATTCTGCAGCCTCATCCTCACAGTGAGGACTACAGGTTATCAATATAACCCTGGGATCAGATCAGATCAGAACTTTAATAGTAGGCTTGGTGCACCCCTCCTTCCAGAGTATATATAGAGTATTTCTTTGATGCTGGTCTGTGTTGATTCTAGATTCAGATGTGTCGCAGCAGCTGAGTGAGTGTGTCGTGTATGAACACGTGCGATGTACAACTTTAAGAAAATAAAGAACTGATTACGTGAATGCGTGCATCAAACCTGCAACCTTGGATCAAAAGTGTTCAAAAGCACTTCTATGATGACTGTCTTTAAATATTAAAAACAAAAGGTTCGTGTTGCTTATCCCTCACATGTGAAGAAAGAAACTTTTTAACTTTTATGACGACACAAAGCTGTGACAGATGCATGATACGTGCATCGTTAAAAATCACAACCTTGATGCTCTGTAGCTCTTGAACAAATCAAAATGTCTCTGTCCGGGCGATCCCTGAAGGCAGGGTTGTTTTAATCGAGGTCTTCGCCACGAGGGCCGGTCATTAAAGGCACTTGTTTGAGTGTGTTCATTGGAGGCAGGTGTCAAGAGGTTGTTTCTACTGCTGTAATTACTCAACAACACAGGAGACGCACTTTAAACTGCAAGGGGGAGAAATTTCTCAGATTTAATGTAACGACTTTCTCCCCTGATATTAACCAGACGTGTGTGACTCTGCGTCCGAGCGAGGAGATCAATCCCCCGAGGACGATGTATGTGTCTTCTTCAGACAAAGACAGAGAATCTCTGAGCGACACTTCCTTCATTGGGAGGGATGTTTGGATTAGAGGCCAGCTGCAGGTGTCCCCCCTCCTCTAATGCCCCTCCCTCCTTCTATACATGATACCTGACGTGGGTGTGGAGCTCCCAGTGGAGGGGGAGATATATATATATATATATATATATATATATATATATACACACTTTAGGCTGTAGAAAGGTCAGGCAGGCTGAGCGTGGCAGGCAAACAGGCAGCGGGGGTCTGAGGGGATGAATCACAAGAGAATTGGTGCATGGCAGTGAATGAATAACCCGCCATGGCTCCCCAAACCCCATTATTTCCCTCCTTCTCCAGCGGGGCCTGAAATTCATGTCTGCGCATGCTGCCAGTTCATTAGGGGGGGGATGTCATTCCTCTTCTGGCTGCAGCAGGACAGGCCAGGCGGGCCCCAGGAGGACCCGGCCCTTTTTAATTCCACATCAACCGCTCCACTGAGGGCCTTAATCTCTGCCTGTGTGATCAATACTATATCAGTGTAAATTAAAATGACAATTTTAAAGTAATTAAGCCTGTTAATGCTCGATTCAAATGCCATTATTTGCACAAGGAGGAGCAGATGGCGGGATGTGTGTGCTGTGTGTGTGTCTATGGTGATGGTGGTGAGGGGGGGTAAATTACGAGTCATGTCCACAGTGACAGGTAAAAACGCTCTAACTGGCACAGCCTGTGTTGCCGCTGCAAAAACCAACAGGATGGCTTAACAAAAGCAGATTAACTGTCCACCCATGCCGGCCCACAGACCTCTCCAATTTCAGAGGAGGATAACCCAATTGGCGAAATCTGATTTGTGCGAGTAAACCTAATTACAGCCATATTAGATGAGAAGTGGCAGGGAGAGAACGCCTGCAGAGGGAGGCAGGACAAATAGAGGGGGGTGCGGGGAAAAAGAAACGTTACACAATAAAAATGCACTTAACTATAGAATGAAGCCCAGCAGTAATTGTGTGATTCGATTATTTTTGTCTCCGCTTTTGAAAGGCTATTTAGAGTCATTGTTGGAGTGAAATAAATGGGGCCCAACGTTAACCTCGTCCCTCTTTGTGTGTGTGTGTGTGTGTGTGTGTGTGTGTGTGTGTGTGTGTGTGTGTGTGTGTGTGTGTGTGTGTGTGTGTGTGTGTGTGTGTGTGTGCGTGCGTGTGTGTGTGTGTGATGCCGTCTCATGTGAAGTGAGGTGATGTGTAAGTGAAAAGGAAATGAAATGATCACATTGTTGGTTGTTATTATGACAGGCTCACATCCCACAGACTGTGACCCCGCTCTCCTCTTAGACCAGATTCACCAATTACACACAATCACAGCGCTCACAGGCCACACAGGGGCCAAACCGGCCGAGACGACCAAACTTCCTACTGAAACTGTTTTCTTAAATGGCTAATGAGCTGGCTAACGAGCAGGCTAACAAGAGGAAGTGGTTAAAAGAAGGTCATTAGTGCAGAGGTATGGATTGTTCATGCATGTGTCTGTCACTGCTTCACTTTCATTTGACATGTTTCATTTTTTCTAAGTGTTTGGTGTATTTGTGTGTTTATATTTTCTCCTGCCCCAGGACTAAAGATGTATTAGCATTGTGGCTAACTAGCATGTTAACATCCTGTTTTTTTGGATTAAAGCTTTTGAAACTTATTTTTTTCAAAGAATAACTGAACAAATGTTCCACTTGTGTTCTAAGTCTTACTAGTGGTTGGTGTGCATGCCCCATGTGTGCAGGCTATAGTCCTCGCGGTGGGCGGCCCAGGTTAGGGTCCGACCTGTGGCGCCTGTACCGCATGTCATTCCCCACTCTCTCTCTCTTTTTCCCGCTCTCTGACTCTATCCACTGTTGTATCTCAAAAAAGACAATGTTGGTTTTATTCAGTTCTTAGAGACTTTCCAAACACGACGTTTGTTTATAATAACTTCTGCAGAGACAAACTCAGAAACAGATCTGATTTCTAAAAGGAAAGTGATAGCAAACAGGCTAATGCTACTTTCTGTTGATCCGTGATGTTGTCGAGTTTGCGCTCTGTTTCTAAACTAACTCTAACGTCAGCTGAAGGAGAGAACTATGATGAAGTATTTCAGAGGGTGAGTGAGCTAGTTCAGAGGATGTCGGTCATTCAGGGGTTAATATTGTGTTTAACCTCAGAGTGACAGGCAGTGTGATGATGCACGCTGCTGGATAGATTTGTTTGTTAGCATCACAGATACAGTGAACAATGACGACGAAAATAAGAACGTTTGACAGTTTTTCAGAGCATCAACGACCCGATGTGACTGCTGGTGTCAGAGCAATGTGACAGAGATCTGGTCTGTACAGCACACTGAGAAGACGAGTCTTTTTACTGCACTTTGTGACACACAGCGTCTGGTCTGCAGTCAGCTCTGTGTCCAAACACACCAACTAGACAGCATTTAATAGGCTCACTTACAAGAGGTTTGTACAGCTGCCTGTTAACAGAATATTAGTGAAACAATCACTTCCATAAACCATGATGGAATACATATAGTTGAGGCCAATACCAGAGGACTTTCTGCATGTTAACATCATCATTATAATGCTGTTGTCAGTTGCTCAAGTCTCTCTGAGGAGACCAAATGTTTTTAGGAAAGCAGCAGGATTTCCAGTTTTGTTTCTCTTGTTATTCTCACTTTATAGTGTCTGCAAAATGGTGTGCCAAGCCTCACTGTGAAGTCCTCTAACTTTGTGACACCCCAATGTGACAAAGTTGAACCGATGTTGAACCAGCTCGGTGACAGTCCGAGGAAATGGCCCGGAGGTTCAGATATTCTGCATCTCTGCAGCGAATGTCTCACAGTGGTGCGACTGCTTGTTCAGATGAATCATACGAATTGTCTGAATGTCAATTATTATTAATCTGCGCCATCTTTAGCCTACACGACGAGCATTTAGGAAGTAGGTGTCGCTTAAGAAACATTTAATTAAGTTAATGACATGAAGTGAACTCTATGCTGCTGTTACAAAGCTGTGAGTGTTGTAGCCCTTCAAATGTGACAGAGTTTATCACAAAGTCTGCAGCAGCACAGCTCAGAGCCTCAGAGGTGTTGTCCCATGAATTATTAAAAACCTGCCAATACTGGACAGAAAACAGGAGCAACCTGTGGGTATTTAATTAGCGGGGAGGGGGCTCCTCTGCATGCCTGATCAGGCTGGGTAAAGGCTCAGGAAAGCTTGGCATTGTATCGGTTTGCATCCAAGCCGTCCGATCCATCACGCTGTCTGTCGACTGCTGTTTGCAGAGCCAGCCCTTATTAATTATCAGCTCGTTTGGAGTGAGGGGGGGCAGTGTGGGCGGTAGGTAGTTGCTCCTCTTTCATCAATGTAAGAAATCGCTGTGAGAGAACTCTACTGAGGGTGATTAAGGTCAGTTGGGCCTGGCAGAGAGGAGGACGTCTCTTACAGGAGACGATGAGTGGATGCTCGGGGGACGGAGGAGTGAGAGGTGGATGTGTTTATAGTGCATCCACATCTCTGGTTCCTCTCAGCAGGTCAGCGATTAGTTCACAGCCTTAAGGGTTAAAAATACTGTCTGAACAATACAAAGAACAATGTTATCTTCCACTCAGCATTTTGTTTTTAAATGTGTCTCAGCTCTTTGGAAAATGTAAACAAAAAATATTCAAGATATCTGCAGTGGGCATCGACGGTATAGAGGAAGTCGTGTTTGCCGTATAGACCAGGGGTCCCTAAAAGTAACGGTGCTAGAGATTGGGGATCCCCACTGTCCCTGAAGAGGGTTAAGGCATTTATCATTTTATTAAATGTAACTACTTTTTTGCATATTTTTTCAGTGTGATGTGTAAAATGTGCAATTTAAATCATTTTAAATGTTTTTTGTTTTTTAAGGCATCTCGTGCCCCCCCCATTCGTGTCTGGCGACCCCCACGCAGTAGACCAGCAGCTCCCATGCTCTATGAGGTTAAATTAATGTTTCTATCGATGGAGTCTGCTGTCTTTGAGGAGAGAGATGAGCTGTTTCTGTTTTAAAAAAAAAAGAACATCAATCTGAGTCTGTGACAAAAACGACGACTTTTAGTGGACGCACTTTGACGTTTCCCACGTTATCGCCCGTGTCATTTAGATCCCAAAATGTGTAAATAAAACAATAGGACCCAGGTTGATAATAACGAGAATTTCCTGTTAAGAAGCAAATCCGAAAACCTCGATCACTTGAAAGAAATGGGCTCTCAATACATCACAATAATAAGGAGTTAAAGGGGCATCTAGCAGTGTTTAAGTACACATGCGTGTGTGTGTGTGTTTCTATGATGAGTGTTGCTGGGGAGTAAAGTGAATGGAGTGTGGGGGGGGGGGTCTTTTTCCCTCCTTGGAGAGCAGGACTGTGAGAGCTGTGAGGGCTCTCAATAGACAGAGGATTATGGAAATCAAAGCTGAGAGATTAGCTAATGGGACTATAATGGCCCCTGACTGCCTGGGTCAGCTGGGCCATGCAAATGTAGCAGCAATAGCCAGCGGTGGAGGGAGAATCGATATGTAAGGACAAAGTGCTGGCTGGAGATAGCCCCCATATCAGACATACATGTATGCGCACACACACACACGCACAGAGTGAGGGCCTGCAGCCAGCAGACAGGAGCGAGCTTTCAGCAGCAGGACCCAGCTCGAGTGGAGGACCGGAGATATCGCCAGCTCCAGCCTCGCTCGCTCTCACTGATGTCAACAGGCAGCATGTGATTCCGCCGGACGCCCTGGCTCTCATCCACACTGACAGCAGCACCGGGATGCAGATTCTGATCCAACCCGGTCCTCCACGCTCCATCAAATCTCTATTCATCCCGCCTCGGCCCCAAAACAGAACAAACGTCCTTGTGGACAATCAATAAGAGCTGCTGCCAGGACGGCCAAGTATTACGACAGCGTTTAGATACACTAAGTAGTTTATTTTCCTGCACACTGTGGACAATCTGACATCCGCCATTTAGGATGTGCGGATATTAACCTTCTTAGGATGTATGAGGTAAAGTGGGTGTCGTAAAATGCAATTGACTGGGACACACAGCGGCTTTCATCATCAAACTAAATGGAACATCCCCTCTCTTATATATCAGAATACCAATTTTGAGTGTGTCAGAAAAATTTCAATTTCAGGTGGGACTCCGGCTCCCCCGCTCTGGCCTCTCCCCTCTCATTTTCATTCCCGCACCGCTCTGCGGAGCCATTCATCAGGACCCGGGCAGAGGACGCCTCCCGCCCGCTCACAAATGCATGGAGCAGGCAATAAAATTAACCTTGTGGCAATTGTTTTCCCACCCGTTTGATGGCCCCGTGTCAGCTCATCTGTTACTACGGGGAGGAATAAAAAAGTCAAGCTCGGATGTGCAAAAAATTATGACTCAGGGTGGGGGGGTGGAGGGGGGGTACCTGAATGGAGCCAGATTTTGGAGTCAAAACCCGATCAATCAGTGCACGAGAAGAGCTGCAAACATGGCTGCTTCTTTATTCGTGTCAATAGAGAACCTGGTTGTCATTAAGACTAGCGAGCAACAAGCTGGTGTGATGTGTTTACAGTTCAGTCAGCCACCATCCATGACCCGGCCCCTTCACAGGGCTCGGGGGGGGGGGGGGACAAGATGGAGGAGGGTGAAAGAGGAGAGGGGGATAAAAATCCTTCAGAGGGTGTTTATTTGCTCTCAACACCTCCTAAGCGATCAATATTTTTAATTTGGGTCCGAGTTATTATTTTTCACATCACTGCGCCGGGGAGCAGAGTAAAGTGGCTCATATTTTAGCACTAAAAAGATCAATATGACAGGCTCACCTTCACTCTGCCCCCTCGGTGGCGGGGGGCCGCACATCATAATGGACGGTGTTGAGGTACACCAGGCCCGCCTCATGCTGGAATCACATCATTATCTGTGGCTGGAGACCCCCCCCCCCCCCCCAAACACCACCACACACACACAGCCCACCCTCCACAGCAGGACAACAACACCTCACCTCCACCTCAACTGATTTACTCTCTCCTGCTGGATCCACAGACACAAACAACAGGTCAAGTGTAACTCTGGGTTTTTCTTAACCTAAACCCCTTTTTTATGTCTTCATGATTAGACTGTGCAAAAACTCACATTTTTACTGAGTGTATTTGTCTAATAACTACTTCAAAATATCTCAGTACACTTTTTTGAAGCCCCATTCACTCCACAAGTAAAAATGACAAGATATTACAAGAGTAAAACACGGCATGCCTGATTGTAATGTGTAAACATAGCTGCCAGTGCAGCAAGCGTTGAAATCAAATCTTGAATAAAGACCAAGATCTCATTTTTAGAAACCTAACTAAACATTCAGTAAGTGTCTGGAAACATTACAGGAAGGATGCCAGAAGAGTCCGACCTTCTTGTGAGAGAGGAAGATGATTTTCTTAACCAGTGACAGCTGTTACATCGTCCTCAGAACTACCAGACTCTTGCAGATTGTATCTTGCATAACATGAGAGTTGTTCTTCTATAGTTATGTAAATCTCTTAGTCTGTTTGTTGTGGGTCACACCAACATTGTTTTATAGTCCAAACTGACCAATGAGACCTGCTCACGGGCAGACTCTTGGTGTGTGTTTTTTGTGTTTCCGAGCAGCTCTGTGCACTCTGCAGCGAGGATCCGGGAGGGTGCACGGCTCAGCCCCCCCCCATCTGACTCCGAGTAATAAATGCATCAACTTCTCCACCTCTTTACACCATCTATTAATTATATCTACATTTTCAGTCCAAATATTTTCACACGGGGAATGCCCACTCTCTCTGCACCATAACTCACGTCTGATGGCAGATTCATTGATTGTCGCTCAACCCTTGTCCTGAGTGTGTGTGCATGCATCGGTGTTTATGCAGCTTTGTCACTTTATATATGTGTGTGTGTGTGTGTGTGTGCACTTATGTCTGCCCTGAGAGTATGAGTGATGGCCGTGGAGAGTTATGGCCCGGCGATATTACCGAGCTGACATCTACTCCTTTCAAGTGGCCTCAGTGGGTGCCGTACTTCTCACCATATTGGAATAAGAGCTCTCTTAGATTTAGTTTGCAATATTTTAACCTGCTTATTCACCCTGCTGCAGCGTTTTTAAACACACAGCTGAGAGGGGGAGGAGGGGGAGGAGAAGTGGGGGATGGGGGGGATCTGCTCCTGCTAGTTAACCTCTGTGTGTAAAACCAACAGACTGTACACAGAGACCCCTCCTTGATGACCCCACTCTCTCTGCAAAGTATATAATCTCTATATGCAACCTGGTTTTGTTTCGTCATAAAAAGGTGGAACAGGGGGGTCATATAAGCTGCTGTAAAGAAAGAGGGGGGGCCTGCGATAAACGGGAGTGACACGTATTTCTGGGTAATACCGTAAACACACTCAGGCTGAGGCGCTGTCAGCACAGAGGGACACTAAGTGTTCATAAATTCCTGGCCGAGCAGAGCAGCACTGATGATTGCATTACAGCTCGCCGCCTGCAGGAGAATTAAAGACTCACTCACCTCTAGAGGAGAGGGAGAGAGGCCGAGCTGCTGCTGACAGGACGGATCAGACCGCAAAAATTAAATATTATGATGTACTGTTCAAAGGTCATTAGATATTTTCTAACCTGACTCTATTTTTACATTTCTATTATTCTAAACGACGGGATACGTTTGTAATTCCTCCGACATGATGCTTCAAAGCTGTTTTTGACCCTGACAGGATCAGAAGTGTGTGACGATGTTACAGAAAGGATCCCTGCAGAGATAGACCTTATTTGTTCAAGAGGAAGACGCTTGTGTTTGTTAAAATGTTGAATTTAATTTCTCTCTTTAAAGCCACCAGACTCGTCGTTTTACTGCACAGGACACAGGAGCTGTTGGTCGACTGCAGCGTCTGGCTGGTTGCTTTCTTGTGTTTTTGAGTGAATTTAATATTTTTAAATTCTAACCTCGAATTCAATAAATCGTTGCGTTACACACAATAATATAAATACATTCTTGGTGATGTGTAAAAGGAGCATGTTGAGGTTAATTCTGATTGGACAAGAAGATTTATAATTGAATTTTAAACTGTATACACTCAAAGTCAAATCAGCAGCGTCCTTTCGACGATGGCTCGTAAACACGAGACCAGCACGGCTCTCGATGACGAGGTTCTGTCATCACGATTTGAGATCTGAGACCTGCACACACATTTCTGTAGAGCATGTTGTCTTTGGATCTTAATCCTTATTTTTCTCTACGTGCCATCAAACAAGTGATAATAAAGAGTCCACTGATACTGTTCAAATCAATAACTAAAGATTGTAAGAGCTTCTTCAGAATAAAACAAACACACATGTACTGTATGTACAGATTTTCTTTTAGTTTCACAAAATAATCAGCAGAAATAAAAGTGAATGCTGAAAAAAAAAAGAAATATTTTCTCATCACTCAGGCTTTGTGCACAGACTCAGTCAAAGTGTTTCATCTGTGAACATTCATCGTGCAAACCTGACTTAGATAGACTTCGACTCTGTTGTCCCAAATGAGAAATTCTACCTCACAGTCCTGTACAAGGTTTGACAGCAATCAACACGTAGAACAGCACAGAGAAAAACAACAGTTTACATTACACAGCAAATCAAAACACACACTGATTCAGCGAGGCCGGCTGTAAGGGAGAGTTCTGGCTGCAGGGATCAGGCTTTTCCTAAAGCGAGCCTTCCTGCACCTCAGAGATCTGAACCTTCACCCAGAGGGCAGCAGAGTGACGTGCTGATTTGATGACACTTCAAATCCAGTGTGTGAAAAGTGAATGCCGTAACAGATTTGACCTGCTGTAAACCTTTTCCTCCTTCCTCTAGTATCCTCCTGCCTGGATGTATTTATTAATGTTCATGCTTCTATCAACTTTTTCAGAGAACACGAGACCTGGATGGTTGAAAGATGAAACTTATTTTACATGAACTTTATCAAATAAACTTGTAAAATGCAGCCAGTCACACCTAGCATATTTTGAATCATATTTGATAACCGAACAGTGACACTATTCCTGCAACAACCAAACATCTCCTGAGCCGAGATCTGCAGGATACAGACCCCGTAACCAAGCTTTCATTAAAAGAACATCACTTCTTTCCATCCATGACACAAAGAGGTCAGGACAGGGCGCTAACACACTGTAACACTGCTCTTTAGGGTGCAGGACAAACACACGCAAACATGCATACACACAAACGAACATGAGTACACACACACACACGGGGTTAAAAAGAGACACCAGTGTCCTGTCAGACTGCTGAGCCTGATTTATCCTCTCGTCCCTGCTCTCGTCCTGCAGACCACAGACATGAGCGATGCCTTTAATCTCCCATTAAAATGCCCCAGAACAGGAGAGAGCTGCTGCGTGTCACTGTGAGTGTGTGTGTGTGTGTGTGTGTGTGTGTGTGTGTGCGTGTGCGTGTGCGTGTGCGTGTGTGTGTGTGTGTGTGTGTTTGTGTGGACAGCTTGATTAGACTGTGAGACAGTGGCAGGTGTGTGTCTCCATGTCAGGAAACGGTAACGGCAGCTCACGCAGGATGTGTGAGGCTGCAGCAGCGTCAGGATAAATATTAATGTGCAGGAACCAGACGATTGGGAGTTGAGTTATCAGGGCGGGTCTTCCTAATTGACATTTTACCTGCTGTATACCTTAACCAGGCGGTAAAACAGCAGGACGGGCTCAGCTGAGGGGGGACATGTCAGTCAAGACCGTGCCCGTCACTGCTGCCTTCTCCAGGGAGGAGGAGGAGGAGGAGGAGGAGGAGGAGGAGGAGGAGGAGGAGGAGGAGGAGGAGGAGGAGATTCTCATTGTTGAGATTCAGCACTGAGTTGTGACATGAAGTACTTTTAACATCAGGATATGGTAACAGTTTAATGAAGAAGAATAAAGACGAGGAAATAGAACGTCCTCTGACACAGTCGGAGATTTTCACACCTTTGTCAGATTTTAATTATTTTAACATTTTAAAACTGATTATATAACATTTGGAACTTAAGAGGCTACGGTTTGTTTACCGCTTCATGCCGGTGTGTCTGCACTTCGCAGGGTTGAATTGTGGGAAATCTGTGATTCATTTTTGCTGAACAAACAACAGAAACATGTCATTTCAGCTCTCTTATTTACGCAGATGAAATACCTTGATTTATTTATTTACTGTGCTCACATTAAAACCTGACCTCAACGAGCTAAAGGGGACTTTAGTTTAGTCTATCTCGTTTTTACTGTTTGGTAAAATGCAGCTAAAAGACGGCAAAGGTCGTATTAGATATTCACGTTATTTAACCAGGCGCGACGGTAGCCTAGTGGTTAGTGTGTGCGCCCCATGTACAGAGGCTGGGTTTGAATCCGACCTGTGGCCCCTTTCTCATATGTCGTTCCCCACTCTCTCTCTCTCCTTTATTTGACTTTGGTCCTTTAAACCAGTGGTTCTCAACCTAGGGGTCGTGACCCCGCGGGGAGTCATGAGATGATTTTTGGAGGGGTCACCAGATGAAAGAAAATATTTTTGACTGGAGAGTGTTTTTAGTTGTTTTTTTTAAACATCACGCGGCCTGTACCATGGACATAGCTAGAGCTGTTTCAGACGGGCAGTGTGTTGGGGGGCGCCAACCCCGTTTATGTGATTCTCGGGGGTCGTGACTCAACAACGTTGAGAACCACTGCGTCAAAAGTGTTTATAAAAAAAAAAAATACTCATACATCATTTAGTCTTAACTGACATCAACCAGCTGCTTGAGATTTAATTTGAAAACACTTGTTCCGGTTTGGAAACCAGCTCAATGAACATCTGGACTTCATGGAAAGCTCGGACTGTTGACTTGAAGGTCTTTGTCATTATGTTGCTGTTGAACGAGCCTCGTTTCGTGTTTTATTCTAATTTATAAATGTACTTCTTTCTGACTACTTTTTAAAATAAGGCTGGTCTAAGCTGAAAACCACATGGTAGAAATGTCTGATTATTTAAATGAAACTGTCTGGATTCTCTGAACTCAGGTATTCTCAAGAAGGTGCTGCTGTGACCTGACCACCTGCCAGTTCTGATTCTCCCTCCATTCACCTTTTATGTCTTGTTTTAGTTTGTGACGTGTTTCTGGGATTTTAAGTAAAAGAAATATCGATAAACTGCGACAAAATGATGGAAAAAAAAGGCTGGAACTCAGGACGCCGGTACTCTAGCGATTAGTGCGTGCGCCCCATGTCCAGAGCCTTAAGTCCTCCAAGAGGGCGGCCCGGGTTCAAATCCGATCTGTGGCTCCTTTCCTGCATGTCTCTCTCTCTCTCTCCTTGATGTCCGGCTCTGTCTGTCCTGTCTCTACAATAAAGGCATAAGAAGCCCCAAAAGAATTCTTTAAATAAATAAAGCTGGAACCTGTGGGATTTGTTTTTTAAATTATTTTTGCTTTAAAGTTGAGTCACCTTCAGTCGATCTTATTGATTCATTGACTCGAGTGTTTTCAGCTCGAACAGAGTCCGAAATAAATAAAACTCTCACACAGAACTTTACACGTTCATTCATCATCTGAGAGACGCAGTTCAAACACTCTCACAGTGAGCAGGCATGTAAACAATGTTCACCACACTCTCCACTTTACTGCTCACACACACACACACACACATACAACACACACGGTCACACACACACAGAGCATACACACATACACTCTCCACTGCTCACACACACGCACGCACACACACAGAGACATACAACACACACACACACTCCACATTACTGCGCACACACACAGACACACACACACACAGAGACACACACTCCCATACATCCAACACACACTCGCACACACAGACACACACAGACAGTGACATACACACACTAACACACACACACGCACACAGACAGTGACACACGCACACACACACAAACACACACACACACACACACACACACACACACACACACACTCCCATACATCCAACACACACACACAGACAACAAACAATTACCCCGGAGCACGAGGGGCGAGGAAATCGAATATTGAGAAAACAAACAGGAGTGATGTCATCAAAGCTAAATGTTACGCCCTGTGTGAGACGCCGCACGCTCTCTTCATATTTACTGTTTCCAGCACTCGGACACCAACATCATAGAAAGCACATCGGCTGCTTCACACAGAAACACAAAGGTTAATCTCTAGACAAACACCATTAAATAAACAGAGATTATAGGGAATGGCACATCATTATATTTCCTAAAGGCCAATGTTTGTAATATTGTTTTGAAAAGAGCAAATGTGACTCAGTGCGAGCTGTGATTTATGAGCGTGTGTGGAGGCGCAGCGTGGCGTGGAGAGAGCTCTCGCACAGATACAGTTTTAGAGACAAACCGGGGCCCAGAGTCCACGTCTACACTGACATTAATATTTCTTATCTTTACTCCTTTAATCAAAACATCCTCCTGAGATGATCCTCTGACATGAAAGCAGTCTTTAAATTTAGCATCAGGTGAAAAGGTGCTCTGTGAACCATCATTCAGTATCAGGCTTTCTGCTGCTGCTGCTGTGAAGTCTGAGTGTTTGGCTCCCCCAAGAGGACAAACACAGAACATCAGTTCAAAACTCGCTCACATAAACGAATAAAAAAAGGACTTTCAATGACATAAAACAGATTATAGTCATTGATGCTCGGGATATGTATTTAGATGTTTGATTAAAAGGAAAGCTTCATAAGTAAAGATGGAAGTTTATCAAAGGTTTAATTTCACGTCTTGGACCCATTTTGAAATATTTTGGGGTCCAAAATGAGGACTAGGTAGGCAGGGGTCCCTGCAGAGACGGATTCTGAAGTTAAAGAGTCGGATGCTTTATTCTAAAGATTTACTTTTGGTCTTTTTATGCCTTTATTTAGAGATACATGCAGGACAGTGGATAGAGTCAGACATCGTGGCGAGAGAGAGAGAGAGAGAGAGAGAGAGAGAGAGAGAGAGAGAGGGAAGGGAAGGGAACCACAGCCTCTGTACACGGGGCGCACACACTAACCACGGAGCTTTTTTTAATCTGAAAGAGGCTTTTTTAAAATTTTATACAAAAATAGCACGCACATCCGAAAAGTTGAGTACCAGGTGCTGGACAAAACAACATCTAAAGACAGAGATGTCTTTAAGTCCGCACACCAGGCGCTGCATGACATCATGTCTGATGAAGGGCGAGGGCCCGAAACGTTACATGTGGTGATAACGTCCATTAAAATGTAATTGGAGAAGCCTTTATAAAGTTACCTTCAAAGCCACAAAATCAGTGATTTTAACTTGAAGGACTCAGGCGTGGTTAGCTTGTTTCTGCTCATTTGTCTCTTTAACGTTTGAAAAAGTTAAGATCATTTTTATGCAACACAAAGCAAACGTATCAATCAAGTTATCTTAGTGTGCAGCAGCAGCGCTGGTGTTTTGCTGATTTGTTTGAATGCCTTTGAACAGAGCGATGTGAAACAGCTGTTTCAGGTTTATGAAGTCTTAATCTTTAACAACAGGGATCATTTTAAATGCATCCTTCAGGTTGGCTCAAATCGAACTGGATACTTTTACAAAACCTGAACTTATTTGAACATCGACTTTTATCTTTATTTATTCAAGGACACATTTTTGTAGTGTGACCTCAATTCTTTAAATCAACTTTAAATTTATGCTTAAGAACCAATAAATCCAGATATTCAGTTTGAACCAACAGTGTCTCTTTTGAGCCCGGACTGACAAGATTTCCTGTCCTCTGCTGCCATCTGGTGGTGATTAGATGGAACGACATAAGGAGGATAAAGAGGCCTAAGGTGAGGACAGAGCTTATAAAAATGTTTTTGTCTGAAGAGTGAATTCACTGCTGAATTCAGATCTGAACAATAAGAATAAAACGCTCCTAAGGATGCATTCATGAACTTTAAATACATTTTAGTATAAAACTGAAACATCCGGTCGACGTCTTCGACTCACTTTTATCTACTCAAAATCTAAAAATGACACTTTTCACACCTTTACGTGCTGAACAAGCGGTGAGAGACGTTATCTGTTCTAAAGTCAGATGGACGTTGACTTTTAGCCACAAGCTTACCCGAGTGAGTCAAAGGGCCGCGATCGTGGGTGATGAGTGTGAGATGAAACCTGATCTCTGTCTGTGTGGTGTCTCCACGATAATGACTAAATAACTGAGAACCAGTCAAACTCAAATGCTCAACTGTCTTGTGTTTTTTCACACAGGTCTGTGAACGCACCTTGTGCTGCATTCACAGACCTCCTCTTTAATCATGTGCAACACGTTGGACAAAGGTGACTCAATTCAAGCTCGAAGCTGCTCAGTACGAATCTATAGCTGCAACCAAATGTAATATTGCAATGCAGAGTGCAAAGACAAGATTAGATAAGATAATACTCCACTGATCCTCAGAGGGAAATTCAGGCGTTGAAGAAGCACAAAAACGAGGAGCAAGAAGGCAGTACAAAAATCTAAATCACACAGCGTAGATCAGATAAATACAAATAAAATAAGAGGTATAAACAACTGGAGTCTAAAGGAAGTGAACTACACACGACAATAAGGACATCCTGTGCAGTGTATGTCAGGTGAGAGTGACACGTGATGATTTAAAGTGACTTGGTTTGATTTGTAGCTGCAGGTTATGTAAACAGTGGTGAGGGCGAGAGGCATACAGTTTGATGTGAAGTTATTAAGAATAATAAAGCGTAAGTTGATTTAAGAGGAGGTAATAAATAAAGTTATGTATCAGGTTGCTTCTGTAATTGTCATTTTTAAAGTTGTTTGTTTTGAGTCATGAAACAACAAGGACGCCACAAACTGCATGTGTTGTTTTTTATAATGTTTTTGATTTTGTCTTAGACATTTGACTAACCCAGTGTATTCTCTTAACTGATCAAATATTCATTATCTGATTCGTTATTCAAGTTTTTGCTAATTACTAACTCTCCCACAAATCTGACTCAATCAATTTGTGCAGCTACATGACTTTCTCTCCTTTGTTGCGCTCACAAACACACGTACCAAAGATTTTGACTTGTCGGAGCCTTTATGGAAAATTCAGAGATAGGAAGTCATTCTTCCGGATTATTCCAACATTGCATGAATGCAGCATTAAAGAACTCACCGTGAAATGCTCCTGGGAATTGTAGTTCTCATCGATGTAGACGCGGGCTCTGTTGTACTCCTTCATGGCGTCACTGGACAGCAGCTCTCTGATGGACATGGTCAGACGATAAAAACAGGAAATGTCAATCAAGTAGGAAGAATCAGGGCTTAGTCAACTTCAGGCACTTTGAGTATAACGTAGAATTAATCAACTTTGATAAAGTCACACTGAGCAGACTATTTTCTCTGCAGACATGCAGCTGTGATGAAATCCAGCAGGGGGAGACATCACTCGTTTCCTAAACATACAAGCTACAGGTGTTTGTTTCTGTAACATGAAAGCTTCCTGCAGTTATTAATCAACATTAAAGCCACGATATGAGCGTTTCACTTACTCGACAAAACTGTCCACGTGTGACATGGACGCCTCGTAGTTCTTCCCTCCGACCTCCTGAAAGTGAACGGCCAGGAAGTGAGGCCTGTGTGTCTGAACAGTCTGTGAGAGGAGAGAGAAAACACACGGGTTACTTCATGTGCGCTTCAGTGCATCAACAACGACAGCGCGGTGACTCCGTCTGCTCTTTATAAACACACACGTATTCAGTCAAGCATCAAACCCGTACGAACACTGAGCCCAAACATCCACAACTCCTCCTGAGTCCACTCTGAGTTCTGTTTCCATATTTACAGAAGACAGATTTTAAACCACAATTCCTATAGACTGAAAAATCATACTGATACCCGTTATGAACAAATGGAAGGCACGCAATATTGGGCAATATTTGCACATTCAGAGTTCCCACAAGTTCATTTTCCAGGACTTTTTCCAGGACATATGAGCTGCTGTGACAGAAACGCATCATGCACATACACCAGTTTGTTCCTTTCTGTAGAAGTCTATAACCATGAAGTCTTAGAAGCTTTTGATTGATGACAAACTGATCATAGAATAAACTGTTTAAATCAGGACAAGATAAAAGCTACAGGAAGTAACCAGCAGTGACGTGTTCTTTCAATTGGGCTGTCAATTTTTTATTGCAATTAATCACATTTTTAATCGCTTGAAATGAGATGATTCTTAATTAAAAATAAAAAATGTTAGGCTTTTACTTTGAATTTTTGTCCTCTCTTAGTCCCCGTGTCCATCTAGCGTTTTTTTCTGAGTGGCAGCGTCTTTTTTCAATTATTTTCAGTGAGTAGAGAGCGTTCTCGGCAGCAGACGGCAGCCCAAAGAAAAAACGCAGAGCGCAGCGTCTTGTTTTCGAGTGCTCCACCTTTTTTGTGCGTCCGCTCCAACTTTTCAGAAAGGCGCTGTTGACATCACCGGCGCTCTTTTCCAAATCCTATCCACATCCTTCTCGCTGATCGAAAATAATCAACCTCAAATATAAAACATGCAGTAAAAAGTAACAGAGCCGAGTGTTGTCATAAAGACAGGATGGACGTGCAGCTCTTCATGCAAACACTCCCGAGCGCACAGCCAGCGCTTTTCTGGCCGGAAAAAAACGCTAGGTGGACAGAGGGCCTTAAGCTGAGAGTACTTTACTTGCTGAGTGCTTTTATTTTGAAATACAGTAAAGCCCTTCTGGTAGATGTAAGGTTAGGACTTGAAGTTAAACAGGAAGTGGTTAGGGATCCCAAACTGACGTCAGCTTCCTTTGAGCTGTTTGACGTCAAACAGCTCAAAGGAACGGTAACAAAGGTCAATGTGTGATGTCATAAGGTGGATATGACTTTGGACTCGTCAGCTGAGCTGTCTGAGAGTTTGTTAAAGTGAAATGAGACATTCAGAGATGCAGCAGTGTCCTTCTTTTACATCACTGAGACTACAGGGAGACACTGAGGACGACTATCTACGGTGAGCCTAAAGGGACAAAATAACATGAGATTAATCAAGAAAAAGTTGAATGCAGCTCTGTTGCAGGCAGAGACATTTAGTGAGTTTGTTGCACACGAGAAACATCATCAACTGCTCTTCATCCTGCAGCAGGGATCTGTCAGTGTGTGTGTGTGTGTGTATGTGTCAGTGTGCGTGTGTGTGTGTGTGTGTGTGTGTGTGTGTGTGTGTGTGTGTGTCAGTGTGTGTGTGTGTGTATGTGTCAGTGTGTGTGTGTGTGTGTGTGCGTGCGTGTGTGTGTGTGTGTGCATGTGTCAGTGTGTGTGTGTGTGTGTGTGTGTGTGTGTGCGTGTGTGTGTGTGCGTGTGTGTGTGTGTGTGCATGTGTCAGCGTGTGTGTGTGTGTGTGTGCGTGTGCGTTTGTGTGCGTGTCAGGGTGTGTGTGTGTATGTGTGTGTGCGTGCGTGCGTGCGTGCGTACAACAGGGTGTGACGGATGTTCACACGTCAACACAAGTGCTGACACATGGCTCACAGTACAAACACAAAGTGAGCAGGAATAATGTCAGGACCAATCATCACAACGAGGGAAACACTCCAGGCTGCTGCTAAGTGTAAAGAAGTGATGAAATGTATCTAAACCAGCGTCACGTTCGCTAATTAAAACAGATCGCTGCTTACAAAGTGGGGTTGATACAGTTAGAGTGAAGCTCTGCACAAAGTCAAACCCCAAAAGAAGAACCACGAAGTTAACAACTGAGGAAAATGTCACTTCAGATGATCACAGATGTCTACTGACAGAAAAAATGTAATATCACTGGCTGAGATTTGCGAAAAATAAATTACACACACTGCGTTTCTTAAAATAAGAGTCGGAGAAGTTCAGGATTGAAATCAGTGTTTAGTCGTGTGTTTAGAATTAGCAGCTACAAGACCAAATGTCTTCTAATTGAGGTCAAACTTTTGGAAAACTCAAAGTTTGTCTGAGTATTTCACAAAATATCACCGAGTTATGTCCTGAATGAGTAGAAGAAGGTGCTAACATCTTCATCTTCCAGAGTTGTTATTGCAATCTAAAGTCCAGTGTTTGTAGCTTTACCTCCAGTAAGTGATTGCAAGTTGGTAACAAGTTAGAAAATCACTGTCAGAAATTCTCAGTAAGGAGATTCCATGCTGCCCTTTACCGTGCATACTAAATGACAATTCGCAGGTCCCTATGTCTGAACATGAGAAAAGAATTTGACTTTCTGGCCTAACTGCTGCAAAGAAAATCCTGGAAGTGCGATGGAAACCACCACAAACACTGTCTTTAAATCACTGGAGATAGATTGTATTAAATTAGCAGTTCTCTGTCACCAGCAGAGGGCGCTATGTGGATTACACCAAGCATTATCACTCTCCAGATGTCAAGCGGCGACACACGTACATACACAGTTACTCTCCAGTTGAGTGACCATCTTGTCTTCATTATATAAATAAAGTGTTTGATAACTGCATTTTAGGGATCAACAGAATAAATGTGTAGATCTATATCTAGCTTTCTATCTCTACAGATCTAAGAAAGATATCTGCCGATATATCGGTATCACATTTTTTTCCCTCCCAAATATCGATATTGGTATCAGCCCCAAAATACCCATATCGGTCGGGCCCTCCTCATGTTGCTCTCCTCTAACATCCTGCGTGCACACAGCGAGGTGTTTGTGAGCACGCTGTCAGAGGTGTTCAGAGAGGCCGACCTCTGATGGACAATCGATACGGCACAGTGATTTACAGCGCTCACAGCACTCACAGGGTCGACAGGACGCGGACGTACATCACTGTCACTGAGAGGGAGTGTGTGTGAGCAGGAAATAGTCCCTGGACCTGAACTGAGTCCTGCTACTCCACCTCAGTGTTGCATTGTGCCGCCCAATCAGATCAAAGTAATGTACGGCAATAACAGTATGGATTTACCATCAACCTCTGGCTCGCCACTTAGCCCGATGACCGCGCGCAGAGACTCTCAAAGTTACAAAGATTAGTGAAGCTATCAGCCCAGGATGGAAAAGGTCACACACTCAAGGAGCTCACGGCTAATGTCACACTGACGGTTGTGTGTGGGTGTGTGGGTGTGGGTGTGGGTGTGGGTGTGTGTGTGTGTGTGTGTGTGTGTGTGTGTGTGTGTGTGTGTTGTGTGTGTGTGTGTGTGTGTAACACGCTCGTGCTTGCGTTGAGCGTCTGTGTTTGTCTTTCCAGGCTGTAACTCTAGCTCTGTGTCTGCACACACGCACTTTCCAGGAGCTGGTTTCATTAGAGCGGTCACCAAACATTGACCTGACTTTACTCAGTGACCAACATCCAATTACGTCGACTGTGGTTAACAAGAAACTCTGTTGACATTTGACTAAAATTATTGACAGGACAAATATTGTATCAATGAAAGCGGATTTATGGCGGCCTCTCAGACAGCTGCTGCTCCGACATCTTCCTCAGGCTGACGAGGATGCCACACTGACGAGTTTGATGTGGAGGCGTGTCATCTGTTTTCCTTTCTTTTTCTTTTTTCATCCCAACATGACCCAAATATTCACAACATTTGAAAATATGGGAGCTTCTCATTCAGCAGCCAATCAGATTTCTCACATTACAGGCTCTGTCACTTTTTCAACAAGCACAAGCTGCAGACCAAAGCAAACGAATTCCAATCTCTTTTCACAGATTCTGCAGAAAATGTGTTGTTGAGAACAGTTGTCTGTTGTTTTCAGAGACCTTGAGCTGTTGGCAACAACACAGTCTACTCCTGGAGCCTATTGGCGGTTTGCTGAAAATCATTTAGCCTGTTATCAGAAACTACAAATCCAACATCTGCATGCAAGTCAGAGCTGCACAATGAATCCCAGTTACATCTTTATCGCACTCTGAGCATTTGCAATACTGTTAAGCCCAATACAATGTTATGTTTAAGGACATCTAACTTGTTCATTGTGTTATAGCGCCACCTTGTGGTGGTTTCCTAGTTTGCTTGTGTTTATTTGCCTTACTGTACCTTTCCTGTCATGCAAACTGGAAGTAAAAGAGTAGGCCGCGAGCCGATGAGTCGGCCGCAGAACTTCCTGTAGCTCGGTAGTTTGACATGTTACTCCTTATTCCTGCACGCTAACGTGACGTCTGTAAGTATAGCTTACAGTGTATTTGACGAAATGTTGTTGCTGTTGTTTTTATTGTTTTCAGTTTAACAAAAAGAAACTTCATGAGATCAGCAACATTGTCGTGGAGTTTCTAGGAGACTGTTTAGCTTGCTGGATAGTTAGCTTCAGCAGCTAGCGAGGCCTCCACAAATACACACATCACAAAAGTCTGAATTTATTGCAGTACATGAAAAAGATTTTATGAGAACCAGCAGAGGTTTCTGACTCAGCATGTGAACATGTTTCCTGTTTCATGGAGGTCTGTGTCGATGTAATGGGCATCCTTTCACAACATTTGATGCAGTCAGATGAGCTAAAGCTGCCGTAAACACCGGCAGACATGTTTACAGCCTGGTTCAGCAAATGATTTTAGTCTGAATAGTTCATGTCTTTATCTGCACACACTGGGCCTCATTTATCAATCTTGCGTGAAAACAGGCGCAGATCTGAGCGCAGATTTGGTCTTACGACAGGACACACGTGCGATTTATGAAACGTTCGTATCTGACCAATCTGAGCGTACGAATGAGCGGGCCTTGATAAATGCGGCGGCTGAATTCGATCGTCATTAACATGTTACGCCCATAAATATTCCTGGTTCGGAGGCCTCGCCCACTGAGGTCAAACCTGGAGAGACGAAACATGAGTAAGAAAAGAAACTTTTCTGACACGGAGATCGGCATCCTGACATCGGAGGTGGAACAAAACAAAACAGTGCTTTTTTGGCAGTCTGAAGAGTGGCATAAAAGGGGCTCATAAAAACGCTGTCTGGAAAAAGATAACGGAGGCAGTCAACAGCGTTGCCGTACAGGAACGGACTCCAGCTGAGGTTTGAATATAATTCTCAATAACTTAACCCATGCCTAACGACTTAAATGAATCTTTTCATCCGCAGCCTAAAAGCTTATGTCTGCTAATTGATCAAAACAATTCTTTACATTTAGGTCAAGAAAAAATGGTCGGATTTGAAGCTGGCCACCAAGAAAACGTGTTGCTGCGTTTAAACGCAGCATCAGGCAGACTGGAGGAGGCCAACCAGACTCCAGCCTGATCCTGACGGGGACGGAGGAAAGAATTGCCTCCTTAATTGGGTCCGAGTCGATCTGTGGCATAAGTGGTGGAGGTGACACAGACGCACTGGCATCAGACCCAGAGCAGAATGGTAACTAACAACCCCCCTTTTGCTTGCATTAAAAAATCAAACTGACAGTACACCATTTCTTACAAATAATAAGGCTTACACATGTTACATGGGTGACATTTTTATTGTATTAAATATTTCAGAGCCAGGCACCAGCATGATGTCAGCCAGATCTGCTCCCCAGGGCGGTCCCACTATTACTGCCGAGAGTGAGCGCGTGCCCTCGGCCCCCCGTGCTGCGCCCAGACCGAACCTGATCACGGCAGAGGTCCTGGAGAGACAAGGGGAGATATGCAGGTTATTGGCCTCAGTCGTCGGCGCACTTGACGCAATTAATGAGACACTAAAAGAAATAAATGAAACTCTAAAAAAGCCATAATAAAATGTTTAAATGACTAAATGTTGTCTGTGTTTAGTATGCCTTTAGCCAATTCCACCAACAATACTTCACATTACTGATTAATACTGCAGAGCATTTGCAAGAGTTTAAGGTATACTTTACGTTTTAAAAGCGACAAATGAGGTCCTGTCTCCTCCGTACAGCCCCCTGTGGAGGCTGTGCTGGCCACGGCTCCATGGGCATGGGCTCATCCGGCTGCGCCGCTCATTCACCAGTGCAATGTTGTGCAAAACTGAACAGGCCAAAATGATATCGCACACTTTGTCTGGGGTATACAGTAGCATTCCCCCTGCAGGTCCGAGACAGAGCCACCTGCCCTTCAGCAACCCGAAGCAGCGCTCGACTGTGACCCGTGTGCGTGTGTGCGCACTGTTGAACCTGCGTTCCTGCTCTGTAGCGGGGTTATAAGGTATTCCGTTAGAGGATAACCCTTGTCACCTAGAAGAACCATACCAAAATGTGAATCATCTGATACCTTGTTTAGTGTAATGCAATTTATCGAGGGTAGCCACTTACCGAGGAGATGACTTTGGCTCTGCAGTGCGCCCTCCTGCAGCCGCGCGCCAACAGAGCTGTTTTGAAAAATAAAAGAATCGTGTGTCCCCCCTGGCCACCTGGCCACCACGTTTAAAAGTGATAGCTTGGCATCACAAATCACCTGGACATTTATGGAGTGGTAGTTTTTGCGATTGATGAATGCGTAATCATTCATGGATGGTGCCTTCAGGCGCACAGGAGTACAATCAATCGCTCCAACCACATTTGGAAACCCAGCAATCTCATAAAATTGCCTTTTATCACATCATTGTATGGGAACCGAATGTATTTTCGGGAGAGAGATTTTATTGCAGCCAACACTGCTGGCATCGTCCTGCTGATCGTTGGCTGGGAGACCCCAGCCCTGTCCCCGACCTCTCGCTGAAAGGTCCCGGTGGCCAAAACCCCAGCGTGGCGAGCACCTGAACTGGTACAGGTAAGGCATTTGACCGCCTGGTTTCTCTCTTTAATCCAGCAGCTACATTATTGCATAAATCAATAAGCACATGCCTTGGGAGCCGAAAGCGACTGATCAACCAGGCATCACTCTCCATGAGGAGATCCCTGCGGTCCCTGAAGACGCGCTCACGTCTGACACGCGCGTATTGCTCCTCCAAAATAAGCAAGTCTGCCATCATCAAGACTTGATAAACTGTCAAAGCATCTGTTTAAATAGGGGAATGAATAAACATCTGACCAACCACAGTGTAACGATGATTATCTCAACAGGTGCTTTCATTTTTTGTTCCAGTTCTGTCACACCCATCGGACAAAAACAAAAACAATTACACCTTTTTTGCCTTTAGTTAATTTGCAAACACACATTTCTGCTTGTATTTATGATTCTTTCACATTTTAATGTGTAATAATTAGTTGTCATCTTAGGCTATTTATCCTATTGTTTAATTTTTTGAAGTGGTATCAGTAAAAACATGGGCTTTAAAAGAAATGTTTTCGTTTTAATAATCCGTTTTGATCTGTTCTAAATATGTGACTGCTTATGCTTAATGACAGCTGAGGTTTGTTCATTATTTTCCGCCAGATTTTGCTGTGCTGCACCGCAAATCCACAGACTCGAATTTGCGTACACGAGCTCAGACCTGACGTGAGATCTGATCGCAGCTTCCGCTTACGTCCAAATTGATAAATGCCGAAGTTTGCGTGGAAATGGTCGTACGCACGGTTTTCGGTCGTACGTTCGTTTGATAAATGAGGCCCACTGTGCGGGGGATTTAGTTCTTTTACGGAGGCTGTAGTCCTCCAAGCGGACGGCCCAGGTTCCAGTCTGACCTGCGGCTTACTACCTGCATGCCATACAGACTGTAAATATTAATGGATGAAGCCTGAGTGACGTCAGCCATCTGTCCCTGTAGGGAGCTCCGGAGGCTCATCGGCAGCAGCCGCCATGCTGGAAATGCTGTCTCAGCCTAACTTTCAGTCAACCTAATGACAGGCTGAGAGCTGGAGCTGAGGCGGGTTTTCAGCCTCTTGATGAACCATTACATCACGCCCACCTGTCAATCATGTCAGCTACGCGCCTAACTATGGATAACACGTATCGTTTTCAAAATCAAAACGGAGCCGTTTTCAAAAAAATGTCCCCCCCCGTACAGTGTGTGCCGGTGATGACAATAACTAATAAGGCCTATTTTGTTTTTTGTACCAGGTTGTAAACATGTTTATTTATGCTGTAAAACTGCTTTTTTGGCTGTTGTGTGAATGTGACTTCCTGTGTTCCTGCAGTTTGCTGCAGGATTTTGCACTTCCTCATTGGTTTCATTTTTCAAGACTGGAGGTTGCCGCTTGGTCATTCCCCATCTCAATCCTGACTTCTTACTCGATCCAGTGTCCTTTCTTAATAAAGGAAAAAAGCCTCCAAATAAATCTTAAAAAACAAACACCAGGTTATGTAAAAGTGGTCAAAGTGATTTAACGATACATTATGTAGTGTAAAAGAAGGAGATTTCATATTTATAGATCTATAACAACTTGTAATTTATATTTATGTAAAAGAAAACAACCCTACATGTTTACAGTTTGTTTCATCTCCACAAACTGCGTCAAAGCTCCTCTCTGTGTGTCAGGCCTCGTCTGTGAGACACAGAGCGTCTTCATAAGCGCTCTAATCAGGACAGCCTGAATCTCATTTCACGCTCTCTATTCAGAGGTGGAAAATAATCTCAGAGATCTGAGGAGAACTGATTGATGACAAGAATTCTTCAGTTTTCCGTCCGACTGTCGTGCATTCGCAGACTGAAGAAACTTTGTGAAGCTATACTGTGGGAAATATGGAGCTTCAGGATACAGTTTTATCTTCTTAGTCACATACGTGACACTAAATTAAGAGAGTTCACTTTGAATACATCCCTGTGTGTCAGGCAGAGTGTCCACAGAGGGTCCTGGAGTTTCATTTGATTACACATTTTTAACTGAAACATCAAATCAAAGAAAGATCTGATGACCTTCACTGTGTTTTATCGTGCAGATCACAGAGCTGCTGTGCGGTCCTGACCTTCACACCGGCCTGTGACAGATGGAGAAGTTTCCAAAGCAAATGAGCTGTGGGATTCTTTCACTCCACTGTGGTGTGATGCAAAGTGCAGTTTATTCTCCTGCAGCAGCGCGGCCGGATTCCCTCAAAGTCAAACTACTGATCACATGTGCAGCAGGCAAATGAGCCACTTTGATTACATGTAAATGTCTGTGATATCCCGACAGGCTGAGAGTCCTCAAACACCATCTGATTGATTCACGCTCATCAGAAGGAAGAAAATGAGAGCTAGAGACTTTGTAAAGCCCCTCAGTCATTGCACCAATCACAGACCTCCAAAATAGTACAGTTTTGCTTACTCACTTTACCGTCCAAGGAAACGCAACAAATACCCACATTTTTCACCGCTACGTTAAAGCCTGTTAAGCACCTCTGGGACAGTGGGGGTCCCCAGTCTCTGGCAGTGTAAGTGACAAAACAACGAGCTGACTCAAACCATTTTAACACTTAAAGGTCACATATTCTCCTCCTCTTCAACCAGTTTAAATAAGTCTCAGAGCTCCTCAAAACATGTGTGTGAAGTGTCTTGTTCTAAATCCACTCTGATCCTGTATTTGATCATGCCTATAATCCCCTCTATTTCAGCCCTGCTCAGAACAGGCTGTTTCTGTGTCTGTAGCTTTAAATGTAAATGAGCTGTGTCTGACCACGCCCCTCTCTGGAAGGGCTTGGGTGGCTCGGGCTTTCTCGCTCCATGCCCTATTGTTTACAGTGAGAAGGCAGACTCAGAGGGCAGAACAAACACCTAGCTGTGGGAGTGTCACCCACCTGGGGGAGGGGTTACTGCCCTTTGTGATGTCATGGAGGGAAAAATCTCCAAACGGCCTGTTTGAGCACACATTTTCTGAAAAGTGGAGCAGGCAAAAGACGGAGAGGATGGACTTTTCTCATCATTGGGGGGTTTGTAGACAGACTAGAGACACATATTAGAGAAACATGGTGAAGTGTATTCTGCAGAATATGTAACCTTTAAAAACAGTGTTTCTCCAATGCTATTCATCATACAAATATTGTCGAGTGAGGAGGCTGCTAGCAGAGCTGAAGTCTGTGTCAACATCCTGTAACATTTATTTTATTTTATGATAGCCTCATCTTTTGGAGATAACAAGAGTTCACTATGACCCTCTTTTTCGTGCCCTTTTGTCCCACTCGTTTTTTTATCTATAACAGACGACACCCACTTGATTAACCTGCAGCTCAAGCAATATTCTGCATTAGGAAGTGGGTGTGTACTCCTTATCACTGCACACTGTTCCTGCTGAGAAATAGTTTGCTATATCCACCGTGACCGTACATATTGATTGACATGCCCAGAGTTCATCATCGCTATCCTCTTAACTATTTTATGTACCCTTATCTTGATTGCTTTATTGCCCAGTGAAAGCCCTGCCCTTCTAGTTAAGGGTAGGGCTGTTTGTGCTGTCGCAGCGTCTTACTGAGCTTAATCCATGTTTCGATTGTCATTGATACGAGGCGGTTATGAACACATAAAAGAATAGCTGAATGAGTAACACCTCAAACATTGTTTCACTTTGTCTTATCAGCCTCTGCAGATGAGTAAGGGCTGACTGACACTCAACAAAAGCTTTTATTGCAGCACTAAAAGTGTAGATTCAAGTAAATGACTAAGACTGTAATCTGCATTCAAATTCAGAAGTCTAGACGTGGAACTTCAACTCTCAACTGTCCAGATTAACTGAACTAAACAGGCCATGGCGCAGAGTTTACCTAAGATGATTTTTATTCATTACAATATGAGATCTTCCAAAGAATAAGAACATTTACGAGCGAGAGGTGGAGGAGTGCAAACATGCCAATGGACTTTGACCGAGGTGTGTCTTAAGAGAAATCTTTTTATTTCCTCAAGGAATTCCCTCGAGCTGCAGATAGAGACGTGTTGTTGAAAAGTTGACGTCAACAGCGTTCAGAGACAGAGCACAGGTATGAACAGGAAGCCTCTCACTAAGCCTTGTCTTCACTCAAACCTTTATGAAAGCCAGTCGGACGACTTTTCACTGTTTATTTTCCAGGATGCTGCAGCTGGACTGAGAGGTGATTCCTTGTGACGCATAAATAAAGATATATCCTCACACTGGGGAATGCAAACAGTAGCTCTGGAGCAGCGATAGATGGCACATATTCTTAAATGTTTCCTGTGACATTTAAAAATGACATGCTGCTGATTCCATCTATCGTGTGTGAGGGTAAAGTTTTGTTATGTGAGACAACCTTTAGATGAATGGCAAAGCATGAGTCAAAACACGTCTTTATCTCAAAATGAGCCTTTCTGAGCTTTTCTCTTTTTAAAAACACATCTCAGTTCGATGAGTTCAGGCCCAAACAGCAGGTGATGTTACAGCAGACACAGTGAGCGTATTGTGTGTGTGTGTGTGTGTGTGTGTGTGTGTGTGTGTGTGTGTGTGTGTGTGTGTGTGTGTGTGTGTGTGTGTGTGGAGGGCCATGATGAGCGAGTGCAGCGTAACTGATTGGAGCTAACTGCAGAGTTCAGAGTCTGATGCTTCTTTCCATGACGTCAGCCGGCTGCACACAGGGCTGGCATGAGGCTGCAAGTCCGCTGGTTCACACAGGGGCACACCTCTCTCTCTCTCTTTCTCTCTCTCTCTCACTCACTCACTCTATCTCTGTCACTCTCTCTCTCTTATTGCACACACACAACAAACTTGATATGTTCCTGTAATGTGTGCAGGCCTGCAGCACAAAGCAAACAGAATTCCTCTACAGCAGTAACCAGGACATGCCTTTCTCCACACAAACACACAAACACACACCGACTCTACGCTTGTCCAATAACCAGAGTGCTAAACTAAACATTCAGGCTGGAATCACCTGGCAGTCGACTTGTTTCGACACGTCACTGACAGTAAGAATCAGAAGGAGGGAAACAGAGCAGACGGACTCACGGCGAACACACTTTAGTTTCTGACTTCTGCAACGAGCTGTCCAGATTCTAACGAGGAGATCCTTGACATAAACAAGAGTTTTTAACCTTCAGTATTTACTCCATGTATTAGAAGAGATAAATCAAACACAGAAGATTTCTGGCATTCTGACTTTATTCTTAAAGTAGCCAAAAACTGAAATCTCCTTCCTCTGATTTTTGTCATACCTGCTGCTTATAATGATTCTACATCCTTTTCTCAAAATGCAAGATTCAAAAAGAAGAAATCAAAGTCCTGTTTTGAAGTTTGCCTGATGTAGACCGAGCACTGTGTAACTCTTAAAACTCTGAGTGGACAGGATGCTCAACAGGTCAGAGCTGGGGAAAGAGCCCATTTTAAAATATGTATAATACTGTATTTATAGACCTTTTTATTAGATGGAGTTTTTAACCAAAACAGCTGTTTACATCACTCTCTTTAAAGCAACCACACTTCCTTTTAACCTCAAAACACATGAGTCACTGGTCTGCCGCTGCTTTGTTTGAGACTGTAGTGCTTTAAATGTTTCTCAGAAAACAGTCCAGGTTCAAGTGACTTTACTTGTAACCATAGGTACATCTCATTGCTGGGAGAGTCAGATATACTTAATAAAACACAGACAATACATAAAACTCTCACTGCCGGTCGCTGTGTGCACATGCATATAGACATCAATATCTATATCCCTTTTTTTAAACCTAGACCGGACTAGACCAGCAGCTCCTGAGTTTGGAGAGGGTAAAATGCAGCTTTTTAAAAGGGAGTCTGTTGGATTATAGATTTGGCAATGTTGTTTCACGATAACAAACATCTTAGAAACACAATCTGAGCCGGTCAGTGGTAAAAACAGGAAGATTAAGAGACGTTTTCCTCCGATGATATATTTTATTTATTACAGCTCCAAACTTCTGGAGCGATTCAGAAACATTTTGCACCAATTAGTTTTTTACTTTTTAGTCATCAAGTTCCTGACATTTGTATTTAAAAAACATAGGGAAGTGTCCTTAGACATTTAAAGCATTTTTAAAACCAACAATAAGTTTAACTTCAGCCCACAGAAACCCACTCCATCAACAAAACTACTTCATGAATGAGGTGTAGAGAAAGGACAGCATTAGCGTTGACGTGAAACAGCGTGTGTGTGTGGCTCTGTGAGCACGTCATGTCACACAGTGTGTCCTCACCTCACCTTTCTCGCTCACTGAACACCTTTCCTCCTGTAGCACTATCTACACTGTACAGCTCTTCATCCATTCACAAATAAGCTCACAGCGTGATTCATAAGTGGAAAAATGAACGTCCGGGTCACAAACACACACACACTTATTCCAGGATGCGTATGCGCTATCATGATGCATCTGGAGACCTGCTGTGAGTCGAATCACTTCAAGGTGACGAAATCACGCTGAACCTCACGGTGATAATGTGTTTCCTTATTGCAGCACGACGTGTATCTGACCGTGTGAGTACTCGGGTACGATCCGCCTTCTGTTTGTCCCAAACTAAGGACGTCAAAATGTAAGATACTTTGAACCTTTTCAACATCATGTGTTTTAAAAGGATATAATCTCCATTATTTCATGATTAGCCAACAATGATATCAAAAGTATGGAAGCTTAAAAAATGACAGAAATCAAAATGACTACAGTATACTGCTGTTACTCGAGTCCATTTGGCGTCTCATAAAGACGAAGAGAAGTTCCGTTATGTCTCTTAGAATCAGATGGAGAGCAGAGGAGGTGACAGTAGGCCTGTTCAGACCGCCGTTTCAAGGCGTGTGATAATGACCATCTTGTGACGTTTTCACCTTCAATCTGAATGTCGGGGATATGTAATTGGAGACAACGTGATCCTCCCTCTGTGCCCTCTTCAGAGGCAGTATCTGAAGCGTTGCAGGGTCGACATGGGATCAGCTGAGTCAGCGGGGGAGCGCAGCGCTGTGTGTGTGTGTGCATGTCTGACTGTGTGTGTGTATGTGGAGGTCCCGCTGTGCCATGCACGGATACATTGGCAACATTTTAATACCCATTAACGTTGCAGGAGTTCGACTAACATTTTTGGGTGTTAGAAATGAGACGTTACCCATTATCATATCATATTTTTAACGACGCGGTAATAAACATAGCTGATACGACTCTATTCTGACTCTTCTCGCCTTTTATGCGTCTCGTTTTTCTTCCTCGTTTGTCTTTCATTGTCTCAGTTTCTCTCTGACTTTGTTCTTCTGTCTGCTGACACATTTCACTTTCACATTTCACTCACTTCTACATGGACAGTCTGACTCTGGGAACATTTCTCAGTTTAAATCTAAATCTTTCTTACTTCTTGTGCATGGAACAAATATGCAGCTGTTGTGAATGTTGATGCAGTTGTGGCCCAGCTGCACTAAAACCAAAGATAAAGAACATGGGGGCAACTTAGGCTAACACTTTGCGCTGCTTCTAACTGCAGTTCCTCGAGTGTCCAGTTGAGACTGTCAACATAAAGCTCTCTATAGCTCATTTCTCTGTAGGTAAAAACAGTAAAGTTTTAAAACCTCTTGGAGAGTTTTGCATTGTAAGGGGCGTGGCTGATCTGACCGACAGGTACAGGTGTGTTGAAGCTGTTTGCCAGGAGGCTAAGCATCATTTTAGCTCAATTACTTTCTTAATTAAGCATATTTTCATTCCTCGTCTTTAAACACAGTCTGAGAGTTTCCTCTGGATGTTTTTCTTTTGGCTTTCTTGCCATACTTTAGTCTTCAGTCTGGCTTTTATTGAGGTGTTTTATGGTTTATTTCTAAGCAGAGGTTTTCATTGAAATGTTGGTTTGAAGTTTGATTTGTAAATATATTTGGATTAGACTTTAATTTCTTCTTTCTATCCCAAGAGTTCAAGGTCCAAACACAAACACAAGTCCAAACAAACAGAGTTCATGACATGTTGCAGAAAGTATTTGTACACTGAGTTTTCTCTTTCACTAACACCTCTCTCTCTCTCTCTCTCTCTCTCTGTCTCTCTCTCTCTCTCTCTCTCTCTCTCTCTCTCTGTCTCTCTCTCTCTCTCTGTCTCTCTCTGTCTCTCTCTGTCTCTCACTTTCTCTCTCTCTCTCTCTCTCTCTCTCTCTCTGTCTCTCACTTTCTCTCTCTCTCTCTCTCTCTCTCTCACTTTCTCTCTCTCCAGTGTGTCTGTCACTTTTGAACGGTTCGAGCTGCCTCACTTCCTCCCCTTCAGTGGAAAGAGTTGTGGTTAGTCAGGGGTTCCTATGAAGATCTGAAGGTTTGATAAGAAGCATGACTGAGCTTGAGATGAGCTCTTTCTCAATAAACAATGCTCCGACAAAGGGTGAAACGAGGGTGAACGAGATCACAGCAGCTTCATCAGAAGTCTGCACATTTTTTTATTAAGATTCTCAAACAGAGCGGAGAAAAAAAAACATGATAACAAAAAAAATCTACGTGTGAAAAAATGCACCGAAGCTTTTGCTTGTTAATTCTGGTCACAGGTTTCTGATCTCTGCAAAAAGCTGTTTGGGCTTCAGGAAGCACGCCTTCAGATGACCTCAACTACAGAACGTCAACGTGACGTGACGTGACGTGAAGAAGAAGCCTCAGGGTTCACGGTCACAGTCCTGGGACAACACTGGAAGCTATAGAAGCCCGGAGCCGGATCTGCTGGGACAACGTCCACTGAACCACTTACTGTGGGACATTTTCAAATGTTTGATGTTGGAACAAGGGGGCAGGAGGTTTGTGTTAGCAGACCTGAGAGTGCGTGAAATGAGCCAATAAATGAAAATGGACTTCAGCTTTTGTAAAAGCACTTTTCTAGTCTTCTGACATCTCAAAGCGCTTTATACCGCAGGTCACACCTACACATTCACACACTGATGGTAGAGGCTGCTGAGTAAAGTGACCACCAGTATGAACTCATCCATTTACACATTTTCACATGACGCTGACAAAGCAGCGTGAGCAATGTTGGGTGTCTTGCCCAAGGACACATCGGACATGTGGCTGCAGGAGCTGGGGATCGAACCCCCGACCTTCCAGTTGTGAGACGACCGACTCTACCAACTAAGCCACAGCCGCCCCAATAATCCAAGATGAATGAATAAATGAAAAATGCAGCCTGACTCTAATTCTGATTATGTTTTCGGTGAAGGTGAAATGGCCACCACGGCTGCAAATAACAAGAAGAAGTAAACCTCAATAACGCTTTGACATGTTTGATACACTTACCTGGTAAAACTCCCTCAGCCATGTCTTCTGGAGATTTTCAGGCTGGAGAGAGAAAAAGAGAACAGACGTTAGTCACGTTAGTAAGAGCCATTTCTAACAACGCTACAAATTCACGCTGCATCTAGGCGTTTGACCTCTGCATCAAGTTTCTCACTTTGAACTCATCTATTACTACAGCTTCTTTCAGAGTCCCTGCACCTCAAAATACAACAATCTTGTTACCTCTTACATCACTTTTTCATGTGCAGCATGTGGAGCATGTGCAGCATGTGCAGCATCTGCAGATTACTTAGCAAACATAAACAAGCAACATGCAGTACGGGTTTCACCACCAAGCTCGCCATGACCATTCTGCACAGTTTAGTTCGTCTCCAATTCAACAGGCTGCGAAATGACAAGTTTTAGTACAACGATTTGGGTTTAAATAAAAACTGACGACAGCGATGAACCTTAGAAGAAGTCAACACTGACGATTTGTTTTACACGGTAACTGAACCCAGACCTCCTGGAAGAGTCCAATGTTTGTTTGACTCAACCATCGCCCTAGACCAGGGGTGGCCAACCCGCGGCTCTCGAGCCGCATGCGGCTCTTTGCCCGGTCTCATGCGGCTCCTCAGTTCATATCGAATTTTGTGTGTTCTTTTTTTGTGTTTGTGTTTAACATTGCCCGTGCGCGTCAGTAATTCACACATAGCCTACTCCGTGCGCGCCTCTGTCCGTCAGTGCCCCGCACTACGCTGTACTTAGCTGCCACTCTAGTCAATCATTGTGTTCACACAGCGCCACTGCGTCCTGCTCCGTTTCTAATACGCTGCAAATCTATTTTCGACGGAGTACGCTGCAGGCACGCGTCGAGCTGGACAGAATATGACAACCCAGACAGGAAGTCAGACAAGGAAACGCACAGAACATCCGGTCAATTTCAAAATAAAACACAATATACGGAATCGCGATGATTTTCACGCATTTTGTTCGTGTGGAGTGGACGCTATTGTAAATTGTATGTTTTTGTTTGTGGACTTGACTGAACTGAGAGTTTGTGTGTGTTAGACAGTGCACACAATATTCATTGTTGACAATGCCTGTGGTCTTAGTTAGTTTTAAGTCTATTTTTGGTCAATATGTTGGTGTATGACATTTACAGTAAATGTGGCTGAGCAGAGGTATGTATCTGTCTGTGTGAGGGTGTGTGTGTGTCTGTCTGTCTGTGTGAGGGTGTGTGTGCCTGTCTGTGTGAGGGTGTGTGTGTGTCTGTCCTGTGTGAGGGTGTGTGTGAGTCTGTCTGTGTGAGGGTGTGTGTGTGTCTGTCTGTGTGAGGGTGTGTGTGCCCTGTCTGTGTGAGGGTGTGTCGTTGTGTCTGTCTGTGTGAGGGTGTGTGTGTGTCTGTCTGTGTCTGAGGGTGTGTGTGTTCTGTCTGGTGTGAGGGTGTGTGTGTGTCTGTCTGGGTGGAGGGTGTGTGTGTGTCTGTCTGGGTGAGGGTGTGTGTGCCTGTCTGTGTGAGGGTGTGTGTGTGTCTGTCTGCGTGAGGGTGTGTGTGTGTCTGTCTGTGTGAGGGTGTGTGTGCCTGTCTGTGTGAGGGTGTGTGTGTGTCTGTCTGGGTGAGGGTGTGTGTGTGTGTCTCTCTGGGTGAGGGTGTGTGTGTGTGTGATGTGTGTGTCTGTCTGTGTGAGGGTGTGTGTGTGTCTGTCTGTGTGGAGGGTGTGTGTGTCTGTCTGTGTGAGGGTGTGTGTGTGTCTGTCTGTGTGAGGGTGTGTGTGCCTGTCTGTGTGAGGGTGTGTGTGTGTCTGTCTGTGTGAGGGTGTGTGTGTGTCTGTCTGTGTGAGGGTGTGTGTGCCTGTCTGTGTGAGGGTGTGTGTGTGTCTGTCTGTGTGAGGGTGTGTGTGTGTCTGTCTGTGTGAGGGTGTGTGTGTGTCTGTCTGTGTGAGGGTGTGTGTGTGTCTGTCTGTGTGAGGGTGTGTGTGTGTCTGTCTGTGTGAGGGTGTGTGTTGTGTGTGTCTGTCTGTGTGAGGGTGTGTGTGTGTCTGTCTGTGTGAGGGTGTGTGTGTGTCTGTCTGTGTGAGGGTGTGTGTGTGTCTGTCTGTGTGAGGGTGTGTGTGTGTCTGTCTGTGTGAGGGTGTGTGTGTGTCTGTCTGTGTGAGGGTGTGTGTGTGTGTGTCTGTCTGTGTGAGGGTGTGTGTGTGTCTGTCTGTGTGAGGGTGTGTGTGTGTCTGTCTGGGTGAGGGTGTGTGTGTGTGTGTGTGTGGTGTGTGTGTGTCTGTGTGAGGGTGTGTGTGTGTGAGTGTCAAGGCTATTGTTAATTTTTAGATTTGAAAACTGTGTGTGAGAGAAATAGAGATGAACGTGGAGGAGGACGAGAGTGCGGGAGGGACAGAGAAAGGCAGAGAGCAAAGGAGAGGGGAAGGGACAGGGGGATGTTCGTGTGTGCCTGTGTGTATGATGTGGCTCTTCGAAGTAACACACAGCAAAAAAATGTGGCTCTTAGTCTGTGACTGGTTGGCCACCCCTGCCCTAGACGAACCACCTTCATCCTAAAAGGAATATCCCGCTCTTCATACTGCCCCCGTCACCTTCAGCGACACGTTGAACTATGAGTTAGAGGACATCACAAAGACATGACACTTTGGTGGTGCCTACAGTGTCATATTTCGGAGCTTTGGGGTGTTGAACACGCTACTGAATTTATGACGATGGGCGTGGAGGGCGCAGCTAGCCTAGTGGTTAGTGCACGTGCCCCATGAAGAGAGGCTGTAGTCCTCCTCGCTGGACCTGTGGCTCCTTTCTCGCATGTCATTCCCCACGCTCTCTCTGACTCTACCCACTGTCCTTTCTCTAAATAAAGGCATGAAAAACCTTTTATCAAAACCAGGAAGCACTCAGGAGAGAACAAACCAAACTAAGGATGTCAACATTCACATTTTAAAACGATACAATCACCGTAATTTTCATGATCAATACAATTAAAAAGTACCAAAACATGAAGAAACTACAGATCTGTCAAATGGTTTCAGTTTAAAACTTTGCAAACGTACTTATACAGTTCAGAGTGTGCAGGAGGAGTTGGCCTGCATTTCTTTTGTTAATTAAAAACAAGAATTTACCAAATAATGGAAGTCTAGGACTTTTATTTTTGGATGTCATGGTATTGAATATCATTTGATTATTACTAGTATCTATACAGGAGGTCTGGTGTCTTGATAACCTCGTACCAACGAGCAAACACGGCTGTGAATGAATGAGGTACAACCACACGCTGACAGTTACAGAAAGTTAGAGCATGTTTCTCTCACGGTTCAGAAAGCCTCTCACCATTTCTCTTTTTCTCACCTTCTTTTGCTCGCCCTATATCTGTCATCCCCTCTCTCTCTCCCCCTCTCTCCCTCTCCTCCACTGTAAAAGGTTATTCCCAGACCTGGACTGGTTTGTTCAGTGGAAACAGACACAGAGCCCTGGGCAGTCTACCATTTAAGGAGAGATCTCCCTACGTCGATAACTAGGTCTGATGAACACTCTCTGTGTGTGTGTGTGTGTGTGTGTGTGTGTGTGTGTGTGTGTGTGTGTGTGTGTGTGTGTGTCTATAATAAGAATCCAGCTGGGATCTGCAGGCTCTGAAACAAAGCCCTCATATATTACAGCAGGAGATGAAGTATCCTTGGATGGTATCGGGGCACAAAGCACAACAAACACCTTGTCGCCGTGACAACCCTATCTGAAAAACATTAACCTATTTGACAAAACAGTCACAGACCTTTAATATAACTAATGTTGCTCTGAAGTTCACTTCATCTCCATACAGGAGACCAACAGGGTTTAATCCAGGACGACACGTTTGTACACATCTGTGCTCGTGCTCTTTACTGTAGGTCCATCCAGCAAGGTGACCAACATTAATGTACACCTGACTGTGTTTGGATATCTCTTAAAATATACCTGACAATTGTACGGACAGAAAGGATCCCTACAGAGTTGGACCTTTATGTTTACAACTAGTTTAAACTCCATTGTAAAGAAATCTGTAATTTAACCTTCCAGAAAAAAAGAAGTTGCTGCTCTACTTGATGCTCCATCAGTTTTTCTTTTGTGTCGTGCCGTGTTTCAAACATGCATGATTCAAGCAACTCTGGAAAATTGTCCCATACATTTTCATGATCAGCTGCATGTGTGAACACAAACCGTTTCCTCTCTCTGACTTCTACCCAAACTTGAGCTGTGAGGTTCATATATGAACAGCCAGGTCAGGAGAATATCCGGAGCAGTCCTCCTGAAATTATCCTCAAACTTTTTGTATCTGTGCGTCATTTGGACTACAAAAAAACGCCTTGGCAAAGTCTTAAAATATCTGTTTTACCCTTTAAGTCTCGGAAAGATCACAAATAAGTTAACTTCCCAAAATGAACTTTTCCTGCAGAGTCAAGGTGAGAATTAATCGAGAGAATCTGAAACTTTCCATAAACACGCGAACATATTAATACATGCAGTGAAGCGCTAAAGCCTGATATATGTTGACTTTTCCAGGGGCACCTAAATGTCTCCTGTGTGTGTGTGTGTGTGTGTGTGTGTGTGTGTGTGTGTGTGTGTGTGTAGCATGGTCCCAGCCTCAGCCAGATCACACAGAGCACAGGTCTATATAAGGACATGAGCACTGGACCTTGTCTTTGGTCACAAGGATGGAGGAAGAGAAAAAGAGAGACTGAGACGTTCAGTCAGAGCTCCACCTGAACATCCTCGTTGCCCTCACATACGTCCACACTGACAGGTGCTGCTGCAAGGTGTTTGCCTTCCTGGGCTGCAGTGCATGTAAGGCTAACTCAAACCAGATTTAAAATATGTTTCTCTGTCTCAAAGAAAACATCTGGACCATCTGGATCGTTAGCTGTTAGCTGAGGTGCATCAAAGCACAATAAAGTTTATCCCATAAAAAACCTGACTCAAGTTCACTTTATAAAACAACAACAAACACCAACATGACGGAGAAGTGAGAGTCATGAGGCAATAAAACTGTTTTACAAACGAGTGTTAAAGTAACTCAGCTGAAGAAAACGAGTGTCCCAGAAAACAGAAACAGCAGCTCGCTCAGAAGAAAAACAGATCCAGAGAAAAGCATCAGGGGCGTTCAGATTTAGGCTGACCCGTCTCTGATGTGACGGATCAAGAGAACAGATGTCAGTCCTGGACTGGGCCGCTCAGAAGAGGGTCAGCGTGGCCCTCGGAGGCCGGGGCCTACGGAGGGGAGCGTGCTAATAAGGGAAGTCTAAATCTGTCAGCGCGGCCCTCTGCAACTGTCGACTGATCAGGAGCTAATTTGCAGTTAATTAGGAAGTGGGGCTTCACTGTCACAGAGGTAAAAATAAACCTGAACCCTCCCCAGCCTCTCCTCCTCCTCCACCACCTCCTCTTCCAACGCTCAGCACTCTCCACCTCCTCTCCTCGCTGTTTTTTTCTCAGTCCATGGCCTACTTTTGAGACAGCGTGGGGAACTCAGAGACTCCAGTGGAGATGTTTTTATATTTCAGCCCTCAAAAAAGTAGATCTGAAGTGGCCTAGCACTCCTGATATCAACAAAGCATCAATTATGGACAGTTCGGAGGAAGAAAGAAATCCGCCTGCTGTCTCTTTGCTTGAGTCCTATCCGGTGTGATATGGGTTGGTGTTTGCACAGGACTTAACCCACATACTTACTTTTACATTATTATCCTTTTCACAACGTTTGCACAACACGAGACAAACATTCTCCTCCTGAAAATCAAACCTAAAATGCTCCCTCTGTTCTGCTGGTTTCATTTCTCTGCTCACTGAAAATCAGAGCTCAGATATTTGCAAACGTCCAATCTTTGAATTTAACAAATATAAAGCAAATGGCTGTAGCTAGCCAAATGTTCTCTTTCACACTGAATAGAAACAATGACTTTGTTATCAATTTGACAATGACAATGTTATCCAACACACCTTTGATTTTACTAGTTTTACTATGAAACATTTAAAACGCACAGTATGTAAATTCCACCACCAGGGGGCTCTCAATCAAAACAATAACAAAAGATGACGCTTGAGGCTGGCGGGGAATCATGGGAGTGATTCTCTCTGCTACTTCACCCCCTACCAAGATGAAAACGAACTCTGTGTTGACCGTAGTCAAGGCGACGGGGTGAAACCGACCTGAGGAAGAGATATGTTTACAGACGAGCTAATGTATCCGAGTATAATTTACATGACGGTTTGATCACAGCAGCACATACAGCAACAGTACGGCAGCTTTCAGTAGCAGCTCACGCCTCCTTATGCAGCGGTCTTCGACGTAACATCTGGTGTTTCCATGGCAACGATAAAGATTTCGTGTCTGTCATGACAGCCGCTGAGACACGCCTCGTTACAAATATAAAATTACGGATATGATTACTGTATTTACCGATATTTTGGTGTTCAATTCTGATTAAATTCTTCATCCTGTACCTTTAAAGATACGCCTTCACTTTTCTTAAAGGGCTTCTTACTAAAACTACAATCTATACAAGAGTTTCTCACTTAGTGTAAAAGCTGCAGCTGCTTCCAGTTTAACGTGCTCAGGTAACATGTCAGAGATGAAAACGAAGCTTTAGAGAGTTCTTCCTGGGAACTTCTTCTGAAGCAAAGATTGTCTCACATCAGTTAACAAGTCAGTCAAAAACAAAAGTATCTTCATGACTCAACTCTGTGAGACTGATGTGAGAAACTGTCTTGCAACATCGTCACCGTTTGTGAAAGTGTAATTCCAGAGTAAAGTCCTGTTGACGTGTCTGCAACAAGAAGCAGGAAGTGATGAATCAAAACGCCTGTGCACAAGTTTACCTCACAACAAAGCTGCGACTACACCACGCAGACGACTTCATGCAAAGACAAACTGGTGAATTGCTTCATTCTTTAAGGATGACTTCAGTTTTTTTAAAACTTCGGGAAGTATTTTTACATATTGTGCGGTCTCAATGACTGATGGGAAAATAATACTTTTGCAATTTCTAAAAGGAGATTGCTTCAGCCTGCAGCAGTGAATCAGGCTGGTAATCCTTTCTATTCATCAAAGTGCGTCCACTTAAAGTTGTTTTTGTCCCTGACAGGCTCCAGTTGTTATTCTGAGTGTCTGACAACATCACAGGAAGGATCCTGCAGAGAGAGAGAGAGCTTTCTGTGGAAGAAACAGATGTAACATCTCCCTCCTCAAAACCTCCATTCACAAAAAGCGTTATGCAGAAAGAACCGGTTGCATATCTACTGCCGCCTGGATTGGTACGTTTCTGTTTGTTATTGTGTGACTTCAATGTTTAGGCCCTGTGTCCACAGACAGCGCATTTTTTTGTTTGTATTAAGCGCTCACGATCTCTCTTTCAGAGCACTTCTCAACAGCGCTCATTGTTGCTAGGTAACGAAAGTTAACTTCTGCTTCCCTCGGTAATGTCCGTAAGGCTTGTTTAAGATAGCTCCATGTCTTTAACTCAACAAAATATCACCAAAACACAAACGAAAAGACGCGTCAGAGTAGCGTCTCCTCTGTCATTGACAAAGCTGATGTTGTAAGTCCCGCCCTGTCTTGATTCTGATTGGTCAATGAGGGAAGAGTGACATTGATGAGCATGGCGCTGTTCCAAAAGTTGAACTGTTTCCAACTGAGAGCGTTGTGAGCGCAGTGACAAAAAACAGCTGGTGCTCAGGGCGTTTCTGTGCTCATTACTACATTGGTTTGTATTGAAAACAGACACAGGCCCTCACTCTGATAAAACCGAATATTTGTTCACACACAATAACAAACAAAAAGCTTCCAGATGGAGGGAGTGGTGGACTACTAACATCTATGTCCTGTGAGATAAAACTACAGTTTAAATCAATGGAGTCTGGTGTCAGGAGAGAGAGTCTTCCTCTTAAAAGGCCCTGACAAACCAAGGAGACCGTCGGTCCGTCGGTGAGCAGCCGTCGCTCACCGAGTTTTTGCGGTGTGTCCAGCTCCATCGCTACCCATCGGCCCCAGTTGGCCTTCTTTTGGCCGATTCCACATGTTGAATCAGCGTCTGCAGTCGCCGGCACGGTTGGTGAGAGGAATCTCTCTGATTGGTTGTTCTGATAAGCGAATCAGTGCACGAGAAGAAAAATGGGCTGACAACGCCTGTGCCATTTTCAACTTTTTATCAGGCATTTTTGATTAGAAGTAGGCTACCTATTACGAGTGGTGAGCGACAGCGGTGTATTGTCGTATCATAACAAAGGTTTATTTATCCGCATTCTTCTCCGTGCTCTTCCGGTTTCACCTTTTTGGAATGAGGATTACAGACTACCGCCGCCTGCTGGCACGGAGAGTTATTTCCTCTCACGCATGCGCAGGACGTACGTGGTGGTTGGCCGTCGGCTGTAGTCTTTGCAGTGTGTTCTAGAGCAACTTTTTCGCCAAGACAAAAGGCCTTGTGCGCCGACGCCACAGGCGGCCTTCGTCGCCACTAGTTCTTTGCCGTCTGCTTGGTGTGTCAGGGCCTTAACAGAAATCTCTCTCTCTCTGCAGGGATCCTTTCTGTAATGTTGTCAGACACTCAGAGTGAAAATCTGAGCCTGTCAGCAACAAAACAAACACCTTATAGTGGACATGCATGAGTTCAAAAGTTAAGTTGCAGCCATTACAGCCTGTGTCACCGCTGCTGGCTGTAGAAATCTACAAGAGCAGCTTCAAAAGTTTTGAACTTATAAGTCATTTAGACCCTGATATGGTACTACAAATGGGCTCCTCTTTTTTTAAACAGTAACATGAAACTTTACACGTTGAGCAGAGGTCACAACCTTCAGGATGCCACAGACCCTCAGAGGTCCTGACCTTAAATCCTGTGGCTCCTCGTGAGGAATTCTTTGGACGATAACCAAGCAGCATTCCCCGTCCCCGTATCATGGCAGGCGGTTTAAACTGAGCCTGGAGGGGAAATTATGTCAAGGCCAGTCCCGTTTAAGACCCCCGCCGTGATCTGCTGGGAACACATGGCCACCACATGAGTTTGACCCCCCTCCTCCCACTCCTCTTACTCTGACCAATCCTCTTTCTTGTTCCTCTTGGCTTCAGTTTTAACCACAGGATTATTATTTCAATGAGGCCGTGCTGATCCCCAGGTTCGTTCATCCTCTCGCCTCTGCTGGATGTTATTTTCATCCCTCCAAACAATCCCGCTATTCTTCCTTCCTCGGCCTGCATGCACAGTTCTCACTTTCTCAGACATGCGAGTGGTAATGGAAATAAAGTTGTGCAGCATGCAACCTCCATAATTGAACAGAAGTGAGTGGAGATGAGGAGTCTTAAAAAGAAACGGTTGCTTGGTTACACTAACAGCAGACACACGCAGGTTTACTTAAAGGGAAGAAAAAAGCTTCATACGAGGTCGAACTCATAAAAGATAGAGAACAATAAGCTCCACATGTCAGAGATGGAGAAAGAAAGAAACAAGAGGACCCCGCTCTGCAGCCAATCAGACACAAGGCTGAATATAGAGCAACCTTCAGCCTCAAGGACGGCCTAACATGAAGAAACATGAAGAGAAAGAGGTTAGAGCTTTTATCCTGACGACACGACGCTCTGGTTTGAGTGATGTGGGCCCACCAACAACTCTTCTGAACGACAGCTGCACAAGGCTCCATTACTGAGAAAATATTTGGTGCAAGTCTTCTCCTTTGACTCTTTCTGGAAGAACTCTCCTGCTGCTTTCAGCAACTCGAGGCTGACCAGGTCCCGGTTCAGTGACCTGTTATCTCGAATCTGTATCAGGATTTCTCTGTTGGACACCAACTACCGGCGTTCTGTTTCGGCTGTGGAGCTCCTGCCATCTGTCTCCTCTGTGAGTGACAGATTCACACGTCGGCTAAATATCTGTCTTACTACGGAGCTATGAACCTAAAGTAGACGGATTTTACTGAGATTGAATGACAAGAAACAGGTTGAAAGGATGCTGAATAAAAACATCATGAAGCTGATTTGTAAAAGGTCTGAATCCGATTGGAGGCTGTAGTCCTCCAAGCGGGCGGCTCGGGTCTGAATCCAGTCTGTGGCTCTATTCCTACATGTCATTCCCAACTCTCTCTCTCCCCAATATCTAACTCGTTCCACTGCTTTATCTCCAAATATAGGAAGGTGTTAAAAGCCCCAAAATAAACCTTTAAAAAAATGCGGACCATTTCTGACCGAGCCATTTTCACACATGCACTCCCAAAGATTCCCAGAACGAGGACGAACAGTACGAGCTGCCCCTAAAAATTCTATCACTGCAACATGTAACTGGATGTATGCACAGTATCAATGAATAACTTCTGAGCAGAAAAGAGAATGAAGCAGCTTCCTTATGTGTGCAAACATCATCTAGGCTGCCCATTGGTCCCTTGATATTAACGTCATCAACCGCTCCCGCTCGCTTGTGAGGAGTTTTCCTGAATATTTCCTGCTGCGATCATTTCACACATGCAGCTCAGCCTGGATATTTTGGGAGGTTTTAAGGAGTTAGCATGTGTAAAAACAGCATCTAAGAGGCTTTGGACACACAGCTTCAGATGAATGTCTAACTTGTGTTAAAAAAATGACTCATACACAAATAGAGATATTTTTGACTTTTGTGTCGCTCCCTTTGAATCTATCTCCCATCACAGACTACGATGGAAGAGGCTTTCATGAGAGCAGAGAGAATTAAAAAAAAGTGAAGTTGTTGGCAGAGCGAAATAATGAGCTAAAAGATGCTAAAACACGGTGTAAGGTGTCCGGATGTAAAAATTATTCTCTGTGCATTTGATTCTTTTCAGATAATCCTACAAACAAGACTAATAAAGACTAAACTAAGACTTACACACACCTGCATTAAAAACTCATTTAAACTAAAATGAAGGGGCGCAGGTGGACTAGTGGTCAGTGCGTGCGCCCCCTACACGTCATTCCACTCTCCCTCTCCCTCTCTCTCTCTCTCCCCCGATGTCTGACTCTATCACTGTCCTGTCTCTAAGTAAAGGCATAAAAAGCCCAAAAACAAATACGAGACTCACCAGTCGTTTTTGGCTGGAATGTTGTTGTGGTGGTATGTGCATGTCCCTTTTTTATGTGCATGTTTGTACATCTGTATGAACACCTGTGCAGGTGGTTGTATCTGCGTATGTGTGTGTGTATATGCACATATACATTCAATCTGTACCTGTGTACCTGTACCCTCAGTTTTTCTTTATTTACCTCGAATACGCAGACCGTGTTCATTTCTTTTTGTGATTGGTTGAACGGCCAAGCTTTCAGTTACGTCATGTTGTGTTCTAGTTGTTGTCTCTTTTTAAAAGGACTCTACATTTATATCACTGCATCGAACTCATCTGTGTTCAGTGATCTAGTTGGCCAAAGAAGGATGTCGAAGGTAGTATATAAGAACAGAAATAAAACAGATCCTCGATTCTCAAGCCATGCGTCTCTTTTTGATTGTTTGAGAGCTTTCGCTCCACAACAGTTACAAAACTCGATAAAGAAGTTGTGAAAATAAAGTACAGATAAAGATAAAAAGCTTTTTAAAACCTTGATTCAAACTGTACTAAAAATCAAATACTCACTGACTGTCCACTTAGGACAGATATAGAGAGGCATGCCGAGGAGAACGCCTCACCACAGGATTTGCTATGCAAAAGAAGTGGATAACACATTTTATTACCAGGAAGGCTTGAAAAGCTTCTCTGAACAACAACACAAAGATCACAACCTTGCACTGCTTTGATATCAACCCTGAGCTCTAATTAATGAATGATGTCACTTTTTAATGACTTGATGTAAAGTATCAGGATGTAAGATGTGTAGAGAATGAAATGATAAAGTGACCTTACTCTATGATCAGACATTAAGGAAACATGCTATGTTGAAGTGCTGGCTTCTCTGACAACAATGCAGCAGCCAGTATGTCCTCCTTCTAACTTTAGATTCTGGTCCTGAATGGTCTGGATTTGTTTGGACCAGAGAAGGTAGGCGGTTTAAGGCACCCCCACACGGCCGTTTTGGACGCCCCTCGGTTTGCCAGATATGAGAGCAGTTATCAGGTCAAACCAACAGGTGTTGCAGCGATGGAAGCGGGCAAGAGAACTGGTTCAGATAGAAGTGATTGTACCCGACCTAAAAAGCCTCTGCATGTTTCTAATAAGCTCCACGAGCAGAAACGTGCTCAAACTAGGATCAATATTGGAGATGCTTTTGAAAAATGGAGAGAGGTTAGAACGCAGAAAGGTTTACAGACCGATGCAGAGCTGGATAAACACTGAAGCTTCAGTGTCCACCACATGGTGACCTGCGTGAGCATCCACTCTAGAGAGGGGGCGGGGGAGACAGCTCTCTCTGATGTTTTGGACTGCAGTACCCATTTTAAACACTAGGTGTCAGAGTGACATATTGCTGCCTTTATTCTAATAAATAACGTTACAAAAATCTGATAAATCCTGAAGAAAAATCTGAATAAAGAGGAATTCATGTGACAGTTTGATCCAAAGCTTTCGTGTACCGGTGTCTTGTGTATGTTTGTGTGGACTGTTAAAAAAAAGTAGGTTATTGGCTTCAAGGGGAGCGGACAGCTGACTAAAAATACCCGATAGATGGAGGTCGCCTTCTGAGGGAGGGGAGTGGGGGATGTTCGGAAGAAGAGCAGCAGGGGGATCGTCTGATTGGCTCTCCAACAGGTTGCTCCTGGTGTCACTCTCGCTGACACATCTCCTCAGTTGGAGGCCGGATGTAGCGGAGGTGTGCTCCCTCAGCGTTTCATTTAACTCCACATCAAAGAGGCTCATTATGGAATTAATTAGAGCAAGCGCACTCAGAGGGAGCTCTAAATGAGACCTGAGCTGACTCCTCCTGAGAGACGCCTCCATGCGTCCAGAGGAGCAGGTGGAGGAGGATGAAGGCTTCAAACAAAATGTGAAACATCTAAAAGAGTCTGAACTCTCTGATGGCTGTTTTAATGTAAGACTCAGGGGGTCCTTCAAGAAGGAAATATGTCCCACAAGACCACCCACTGGAGAGCAGGATTTTTACTTCTATTTAAACTGAACAAAGTGTTCTTGAGAGGAGAGATAAAACTATGATTAGATCTATTCTAAAAATGTTGAGTGGTTTTCCTGAGAAATAAAAAAAACCTGAAGCATACAGAAACAGTTCGTACTCGGTGTTAACAGTCTGTTAGCTGCAGGGCTAATGCAGCTGTGCAACAGGGAACAATACATTAAAAAAAGTATCCATAAACAAACTGAGCTCCACTTTAAGTTTGAATGAACGCTGCAATCAGCTGGGAGGCGTGTAGATTAAGTGTTGTAAGAAAACAGGAAATTACATCACACAGAGCGGCCGCAGAAAACCTTTTCCTCCCTGCATGACACCACACACACACACACACACACACACACACACACGCACGCACACACACCTTCATGCTGTACTTGATGCTGTACAGTTAAAGCAAAGCTCTAGCAGGGTGTTAGCAGAGCTGTGCAGATTAAAGTCTACATAAAAATCTCTTAGAATAAAACAAATTCACAGCAGGTGAGAGCAGAATCAGGTCGAACATGAAGGATATGTAAAGACGAAGAAGATTCAGCTCTGAGAGACGTCCACACTGTGAAACACACGAGGCCTATGGGAGCTCAGTATCTGACAGAGCTCAGTTTGATATCTGAGCAGTGTGAGCTCTCCCACTCACACCTCTGCCATGTGTTACTCAACACACACACACACACACCCAGCAATAACACAATGCACAGAGCTGCTGTGCTGAGCTCACCAGCCTTTAATCTGAGGGCCAATTTGATTTACTGGACTCAGCTTCAACTTTGATTGAGTACACAGAGCCTCGTTAATCATCAATAATCATTCATTGTGCTTCAAACTAACAGATTTTATGCCGCTTACTGCACAAGGCTCTTTTTTAAAGACACAGTTCAACTTTTCTGGCCGTGGACTAAACTACCACCGTTCTTAAATATTAAATGTCTGCATTAAAGGCACAGTATGTAAATTCCACCACCAGGGGGCGCTCAATCAAAACAATACCAAAAGAGGCATGGCGGGCAATCATGGGAATGATTCTCTCTGCTACTCCACCCACCCATCCCCGATGAAAACCAACTCAGAGTTGATCGTAGTCAAGACGACCGGGCGAAACCGACCTGAGGAAGAGTATATGTTTACAGGCGAGCTAATGTATCCGAGTATAGTTTACATGACGGTTTGATCATAGCTGCACATACAGCATAAGTTCGGCATCAGCTCACGCTTCATTATGAAGCGGTCCTTGACGTAACATCTGTGTTTCCGCGGCAACGATAAACATGTCGTGTCTGTCATGTTGGCCGATAGAAAGACACCGGCCGTTACAACTATAAAATTACAGATTTCTCTGGCTTTTGATAACTGCTGGAAATATTTGAGGTGATGTAAGTTCCAAACCAAAACAAAATAAAACATAGGTTTAGTCCATTTTTTATTAATTTAGATATTTTAGTGTAAAAACACCTTTAAGGGTCACATACACTGAAGTAACTAGAAAACAACCTGCAACACCTGGAGTCTTTTAAGGAAGCTCTGAGTCTGTGTGTGTGTGTGTGTGTGTGTGTGTGTGCGTGCGTGCTTGCGTGCGTGCGTGTGCCTGTGCGTGTGTGCGAGCGTGTGTGTACTACAGAATTACTGGACACCAGCAGAGAGAGAGGAAGGGCGTGTCTGAGGATTCACACCCTCCACACTGTAATTATGAGTCTGATCACACACAGATAGAGGCTATATGTACTGTGAAGGTTTTTCACATCGATCCGCCTGAATCCTCTGTTTCTCTGCAGGAATCTATACCGAGTCTAAACGACAGAAACACTTTTACAGACGTTTACTTACACATAACTCCCTGACTCAACACATTTTCCAGACGCTCATGACTTAATCCTGGGTGTTTCCCTGTGTGGCTTTTTCTGGATCTAATAAAAGAATAAAAACTCGGTTACTCATGGAGATAAGACGAAGGTTTTCACATCAACAGCAACTCCAATCTGTGCAAAGACGAGCTGCTCCTGCTCGACAGCAAGGTCAGCCAATCCGGAGAAACAAAGAACAGTACATGCCGATATAAAATATCTACAGCTCTTATTTAAACTGCTCAATGACTTGTTGCTTATTCTGAGTTTATAGGGTTTAGGGGTTGTGGTGGCAGCTTCAAGCTTCATGACATCAGTTTTATTGTCGCTAAAAATATGAGAAATCAAAGTGAATATGACAAAAGAGTGAATTTAAGGAGTTATTATACAACGTCTGTGAACCTTCCTGAGCAGTTAAAACTTAAAACCACTCCTTCCAATTATTCTAAAGTCTTCTCGCGGCTGAGTTTGTCAAAAATATTCAATATTAAAACACTTCTTTATAGAGTCAGAATCAAACATGGAGCAGCAGCGTTCAGATTTCTGGGACAGTTTAGGGCAGTGCCCGACAAAGACGGAGCAAACTGTGAGCCTTATCCTCGGGCAGACGTTCTCGAGTGGATTGCTGCAGAAACCACTGCGATTAGGCCGGACCAGTGTGTGAATCTGTGTATGTCGTGAAGGTAAGACTCTGGGATTCAGACCACGTCAACACAGTGAGGTGTGCAGAGCAGATTAAGAAAAACCCAACACACACAAAAGTCCAAATCATTTCTGAAAAATTCAAAGGACTTAGTAAGCTAATTTGGATAAATCATAAATGATGTCATGTCTAAAGGGCCTTTAAGATCGGATGTGGTGTGTGCTGCCCTCGCCCCGGGGAGGGGGGCAAATTAACGGCACAAGTTGCTAGGCGACCGAAATGATAGTCGGGGGAAAAAAGGTCAGGAAAGTAGCTTCTGCCATGGCACAATGTTTCTGTCCACCATTAAGAAGAAAACTCTGACCTTTCTTCTGCTGAGGAGGAGGAGACGAGCAGCAAAGAAGGAGCGGGTGTGTGTTCATGGGATCCTCAGGACACGACAGGATGAGGGAGAGTTTAGGCCCGTCCAGGAGCTGCAGCTCTACGACGACCGCTTCACGGGTGCGACACATTTCTGCTGTTTTAAACACACCTGGCACGCCCAAACTGTTGGACATTTTGTTTCAAACGAGAACTTTCTTGCCGATGTCCCAGCAGGTCAGTAAACTAGAGCTCAGGAAAGTGAGACACCATTTGTTGTGATCTGATCGTCCTTCCTATTGGACGCTGACCCCAAGTTGAAAATGTTTTAACTTCTGTGCATTGGCACGGATGCCAAGTGCAACCTTGCACTGCGCTCAACTCAGCAGGGGGCAGATACACTCTTGTGCCGCTCAACACATGTGCAGCGCCCACCTCATCCTACCTGAAAGGCCCTTTAATTTGGGGTGATTTCAGCACCTCTGCGGGGGTTTCCGGGGCATCATAGGGCTCCACCCAACACAGACAGAGCAAACTGTGAGACTAAATCCAAGAAAGGATTTTCTGGGGAGGATTGTTACACAGAAAACCTTTTGATTTAGTCAATCCTGACTGAAGTCAAACAGCTTTAAAAAATGCATTTGCTTCAGTGTGATTCAGGGTCAAACAGCCTCATCATGAGTATCTGGGCCACAGAGAGTGAAGGACTAATTTTATCTTGTCCTTAAAAAGATGGAGTGCAGTGAGGCAGAGCTCTTTCACACTTCCCGAGCAGCAGCTCATTCACAATGACAGGTAACTTAAAAACATCCAGATCTGAACGCGTGCAGCTCCTCTGGAAAAGAAATAAAAAGATTTAACGAGCAGCAGACTTCTCGTGAAGAATCAAACAAATGCTCGGCGTGGCATCAGTGACTGAAAGATGTAATAAACCTCAGCAGAGTCCTGCTTTCTTTCTCTGCAGGGACAAGGTCGTTTCACTGAAGTTATAACGTGTGAAGAGTCTCAAACAAGAGCATGAACGCTTTATTATCGGAAAATGTACCGAGGTGAGGACTCTAACAGGATTTTTTTATTGTTTTGAGCAGAAAATGCATTTTCTTTAAAAGCCATGACAGACGCTGTGCTGAAGGTTAATCCTCGTGTTTACTTTTTCCCAGCGGAGTTAATCAACAGAGGGAGCAGAGACGGTGGAGACAGAAGCCAACAAAAAGTCATTCTGCACTAAATTTATGATGCATATTTCATGTTCCTCTGAAAGAAACTTCTTGCAAATTCTAATTTATTTTTTCCAGGAAACCAAAGAAACTTCTTGCAAATTCTAATTTATTTTTTCCAGGAAACCATAAGCCTTCCCTAACACACTACAAAAAAATCACGTGGTTTGTTGGACGCTCTGGAAATAGCTTGCTAGTGGACCTTAACATAACATACTTTTTTCTCAAAGACATCTGAGACTCTGGGAAAGAATGACGGACATTTTAACCTTTTCATGACCGTGTGCAGAGGCAGTGATGAAGAAAGAAATAAGAAAAAAAAAAAGAGACGTGAAACTTCATAATCAAAGCTGAGCAGCTGAACTACATTGTTCTATTCAGTCCATGCTTCAAACTGTAAATAGAGTCTCAAGTAGGCAAGTGTTATTTTAAACAACAGGCGGCCATTTAACTGTAACTGTAAAGACATGTTGGCCAATCAGAAGCATCGACAAAACATTACCGCTTCCTGTAGGCTAACCAGGAGATAACCAGTTAGCTGATATTCAACAACATCACAACCTTGAATTACTTCTTCTGTACGTTTTGGGATTTCGTACACACGCAAGTGGAGTTTTAGGTCACTCAACTGTGTGTGTATTTGTACACAAGTCAAAAAGTCAGCAACGTAAACACCAGCACATGTTTGGTTACGTCTGACATCGCACTGATCTCATGTAAGGGAAAGTGAAAACGTCGCACACTGACATTAAGCCGAGGAGAACGGGAGCACAGCGTGACGTTACGAGCCCAAAACTCTGTTGTCCCCGTCTACACAAAAACACCCTGGAAGGAGTTTTCCAAAAGGTGTGTTTTCAGTGACATGAAACTCAGTTTGCGTACGAAAGTCTACGTTTGAAAAAATACCCGCCTACTATCGGCCTAAAATATCCACTCCTGTTTAAAATGTTCTCATGCTGCAGAGTTCAGAACTTCTGATTATTCTCCCAAGGCTAACTCAGCAGAAGCTTTGGTTTGCACAAAGAATGGCGCCTGTAGCGGTCATGGTTAAAAATATAATCCTTACTAACTAGATTATGCCATAAACTGTTTGTTTTTCTCATAGAGTTAAAGAATATTTTCTCTGTAAAACATAAGAGAATGTTTAGTTCCTCATGTCAGTTCGGTATCCCTGCACAGCTGCTTATTCTCCCTCAAACTCTGAGTGCAGGAACATCTCTGACATCTGTCTCGGTGCTCGATGGCCCCGAGGACGTCCTGAGGGGAACCATCTAACCGCTTCTGTTCACACTCTCAAAAAGGAGGGTTCAATCTGCAGAGGAGACGGACTTAGAAACACGTATGCATAATTTAGAAGCAGAAGAGAGGGTCGCACAGAAATAGGCTGTCACAGATCGGAAATAAAAATGCTCGCTCCACTTTGAAAAGTCTCTCGGATGCATCGTCTCTGGAGAAATCTGCAGAGACACGTGAAGAGAGAGAGAGAGAGAGAGAGAGAGAGGGAGAGGGAGAGAGAGAGAAAGAGGGAGAGAGAGAGAGAGAGAGAGAGAGAGAGGGAGAGAGAGAGAGAGAGAGAGAGAGAGAGAGAGAGAGAGAGAGAGAGATGCTTTTCCTCTTCTGGGTGTTCAAAGTGTCAGATTGATCCAGATATTGATTCTGTATTTTGTGCATTACTTGGATAAATTCAACAGAGGAGAGCAAACAAAACAGACAAGTGTCGCAGCAACAACAGAACACCAGCTAATGAAAGCCTGACCTGTGCTTACATGAAGATCTGACACTTGAAGGCAAAAGCAATAGCGAAGAACTCCGCAGTCAAACATGTTGTCCTTTAAAAGACGCCGTTTTAAAAGACGCCGTTTTGTGTTCTGTATGTCATCCCAAATGAGCCGAGAGCTGCGATGACAGCTTATTGGTTATACTCAAAAATCAATGTATCACCTGTTGATGCTAAAAGGTCTGATCCATGTTTTCAGTAATGAAAGAAAAAACTACAGCTAGAAGTCTGAGTGATGTGAGGACGCAGCAGGATATAATCAGGAGAATTCACCTCGAGCCAATGGGAGGAGGGAGTGACGTTTATATCCTGTGACTGGAGTCTGTGCATAGTGTCTGCACGCCACCACTACGATCTCCGCCCACGTAATTAACCTGCTGCATTATGTTTTCTGTTCTTCTCCGCTCTTTTGTTTTGTTGATGTTGTCATTCTGTTGGACTACACGTAGCATTGATATGAAGACAAATATTCTCATTATAGCATCGTACAGTGGACTCTGTTGTTCCGTCCGCTACTTCCACGTCGTTTTGTTTACATCACATCTTACCTCAGGAGAGGTAATTGTTTAAAGTAGAAAATAACTGCAGAAAAAAGTGACTCCTGGACTCCAAGAAAAAGGACATTGTGTAGTTTAAAACATCTGGAATTGAAAAAGTATCGAAGAATCTGACATTTTGACAACATTATTTTTAGAAGATACCTATCCCCCTGTGGAGATTATTTCCCATCATGCTATTGGTGTTTTTAAGAAGCAAATACACAAATCCTATCCTAGCACTATCCTTTCATACAGCAAGGACACAACAGCAAATGTTTTAGAGGAGGAGGAGAGACAGTAAGTTGTGTTTCCTTCAGGAGGAGTTGCTCACTTTCTTCTTCATGTTTTTAGTGATTCTGTAACTGACTCTGTTTCTGTCTCTCCTGTGGTCGTCTCTCTCATCATCATTACTCTCCAGCTGTTGTCTTCCTCTCTCTTCCCCCTTGTTCGCCCTTTTTTTTTCTCCTTCCCTCTTGCCGTTGTGTTTTTTATCTCGCGCCGCTCTCCTGCACACAGCTTCCTGCGCAAATATTGTCTCTGTTTGACGTCGAAGACATTTCACAGGCTATCACGCTTTCAGCACGGGCCTCATATCTCTGTAATTGGGTTCTTCCTGCTGTGGGAGAGAGAGTGAGGGAGGAAAAAGGGCGAGAGAGAGGGAGGGGGGGAGGAGGAACAGGAGGGGTCAGTTTCCATTTCCAGTAGGACCCTTTTAAAATGTCTCCAAGAAACGAGCAGCAGCTCTTCCTGTCGTGTTCTATGTAGAGCAGAAAGATCAACATGGGATCCACGTCGCACAGAAACAGTTTCGATCCATCATCGGGGAGTCCAAACCGGGACAAACCGGACTCGGAGCATGTCCGAGATGTGTCCACATGGATGATAAATGTCCTTCTTTTAACGTCTCCCCTCGGCTTTGACCTCCACGGAGAGCCAGAAAACATGACGTCCAAAATAAACAGAGGAGAGGGAGATGGATTTACACAACAACAAGAGCAGAACCAAGACCCGAGGGGATCCTCAGAGACGCCAAAACATTTCTCAGAGGTTTATCCTCAAAGTAAAGATCTCCTGTGCGTTAGTTTGAAGCTGAATTCTGTTTCAATAGATCCAAAACTAAAAGAATATGCTAAGAGGATGACTTTGTTTGCAGCAGACAGCGAAAGCTTTGCGTCACTTCTGGTTGTGCATTGGATGACGTCGTCGCTTAAGAGTTTGATTCTTTCTATGAACTGTTTCTGTTACAACACGCTATAAGTGTTATATATTCTGTTATATGATCGTACACAGTTCTTATTGACTTTAAAAGACACAAACACATTGAAGGTGTTCGACAGAGAATTAGGGCCACATAAAGTAAAAGAAAACATCTGAGATTTACAAATTCAAGTCGTCATTTAATAAGAGTAAAGTCGCAAATGTACGAGTTAAGTCGGGTGAGATAAAAGTGCTAACATAACGAGATCAAAGTCGTCATTTTACAAGAACGAAGTCGTTATAGTTCTAGAATAAAGTAGCAGGTTTACGGGTTAGGTCGACGTAACAATACGAGATTAAAGTTGTTTTTTATGAGATTTAAATAGTTTTAAAAACATGATTCAATTCCAAAGCCTGATGTTGTAAGTCCCGCCCAGTCTTGATTCTGATTGGTCAGTGAGAGAGAAGTGACATTATCTAGGGAGGCGCTTCAAAAGTTGAACTGTGAGCTCTTTCAGCGCAGCGACAATAAACACCTGACGAAGAACGCTGAGCTACAGCGCTGCCAACGCTGTCTGTGGACTCAGGCCCTTAATGTTGTAAATTTACGACTGTGATCTTTAACGATCTTCACGTGTTATGTGTCCTCCTCACTAATGCACGTCATTACTGTAGAACAGCACATAACTGTAACAGCTCTGCAAAGGTCACACTTCAGATTCCCCGTCATTAGTTTCCTTTTTTTGGCCACATGAGTTCATCATTTTTTATGAAACCTAAATATTTCACAATCCAGTTTCTCAACTTTCTCAAGAACTGAGCTCACAGAGCCGCAGCGATGGGGAAAGCGATGAGGCTGCAGCCTGCATGATAGAGGATGTGCTACAGTAAGTGTGTCACTTCTCTGTCAGAAAGACGAGGTGGGGACCTATTTTAGAGTCGGAGCCGAAGCAGCGTGGACGTGGAGGTCGTTTGGAGGACAGAGGGGGACCCTGTGTGCAGAGAAGTGTAACATGCTGCTAAATTCACATTTTCTCTGCAGAGTGGAGTCACAGAAGCATCACAGTGCTTTTATCCTTTGCAACTGGTCACACACAAGAACACAACCAGGTGATAAATCAAGAGATTACTTGAATCTTATCCACCGACTAGAGGTGCTAAATGAAAAACCTGCTGACGACCCGACACTGTACATGTTAAACAAGCTCCAAAATCAGACGTGCCTCGATTATCCTGTCGACATGATTGTCTGTGACAGCTCCATCACCTTTGTTAACAGTCGGGTTTCACGATGACTCAGGCCAGTGCAATAACATTTCCAGAACCCATCTGCTTATCTCCTCTGGGAGCAACATGCAGCTTTTCAGGCCTCCAGTGTAGCCAGCAGGTCGTTATAAAGGACCTGCACACAACACATCCTCTTCTGTTACTTTTGTTTACAGTACGATGAGCAACTTAGAAAGCAAGAGTGAGACGGAGTTCAGGGAGAGTGTCTGTGACTGAACTGAAGAAGTAGAAGAAGATGATATCCTTTATTAATCCCGAGAGAGAAATTCAATTTTACACTCTGTTGTTGAACATGCTACACACACATAGGCTGAAATACCACACACGCACAAACAGGATCCTGTGGACATGCACTAATGGAGAGATGTCAGAGTGAGGGGGCTGCCCACAGTGAGCACTCCTGAGCTGGTGGGGGGGTTTCTGTGCCTTGCTCAATGGCACCTCGGCAGTACTCAGGAAGTGAACTGGTACTCTACAGCTACCAGACCAACTTCCAGACATGATCCGCACGGGGATTGGTACCGGCGACCCTCCGGTCTCACCCAAGTCCCTACAGACTGAGCTACTGTTGTTTAATTAATACTGATGCCAGTTATTGTGCCATACAGCCATGCTACTCGGGTAGAAACATGTGTATCTGCAAAGTTTATTAAAGGAAGCATGTGCGACTTTTTGATCCAGTAGATGTCGCCCTTGAGCTCAAGCATAAAACCAAAACAAACTGCTGTTTAGGCCACACCTCCTCCATACTGAAGCCTCCGCTCTCCTCCAGCGACACACCTCCAACCTCTCTCCACTCACATTTGCAGAAAGGAGTTATGAATGAGAAAGCACCTTAACTAAGCACCATTAGGCGCAGGCGGCGGACTAAATTGTCCTCAGCTCGAGCTGGACTTGTCTGTGTCCTGCATTGTTGTGTTAGCATGCTAATGTTAGCGCTCTTTAGTTAGCTCTTAGCTTCACATTGCATGTAAATTGACACAGAATGATCGTGATCTAAAAACACTAACGTGACATCCAAATAATCAGTGAGTATGTTCTTCTTCTCTCTAGTCCTTGACTAAACAGCTTTTATACACAAGGGGAGGAGCCGGCCGTCCCGTCCATGTAAACACGACTCTGACAACAACACAGCCAGCGGGGCTCGAGCTTCTCCCTCATTGTAGACAGTCATGACTCAGAGACACATTTACACAGGATAGACTGGATTTCTGATATATTGATGTGTAACATGTCACACGTTCTGCCTTTAAGAACGTGTCGCTCCACCCTGTTCTCTCTCCACCAGTTGTCTCTGTGCTTACTCATGCACTTGTTACAGATGCAGTCAGAGGGCTGAACCCAGAGTGGTTAAAGTCAAAGAATAGACTCAAAGTATTCTAATAGTAAAAACAACCAGTTTTCACATTATGGTGCAGCCTTAACATCAGGTCTCTGTTGCTCCCTCACTGTCGTCACACACTTCCATCAACACGATAATGTTGATGGTTCAGAGTCAAAGTCTGAAAGCAGCGTAACAGAGGAGATCTGTTACGGCACTGTTTGGAAGCTCTGCATAAAAAAAGGTGCCGAACAGAATCTGAAGAGCAGAGAAGAATGTAGAAACATGTTCAGTCAAATCTCTTATCTGTTCTGTTTATGATGTGTGTTTGATGACAGCAGCAAAACAAGAAGTCTGATTTACTCGTGCATGTGATCTGAGTGGAGACAGAGAGATGACACACACACACACACACACACACACACACACACACACACACACACACACACACACACACACACACACACACACACACACACACACACACACACACACACACACACACACACACACACACACACACACACACACACACACACACACACACACACACACACACACACACACACACACACACACACACACACACACACACACACACACACACACACACACACACACACACACACACACACACACACACACACACACACACACACACACACACACACACACACACACACACACACACACACACACACACACACACAAAGGGTATAGATGAGTAGGAGCTGTGATGTGGGCACACTCTGAAAACCACAATCACCTGAACACACAGGACAATTATTCTAGATTCAGCAGACGGCAAGAACTCTGATCTGTTTCTTTTCTCACAGTGATTCAATGTTTTCAGACTTTGACTCTGCAGCAGCAGCATCGCTCGCTGTCTGTCTGTCTGTCTGTCTGTCTGTCTGTCTGTCTGTCTGTCTGTCTGTCTGTCTGTCTGTCTGTCTGTCTGTCTGTCTGTCTGTCTGTCCGCCCGTATGTCTGTCGAGGCTCATCTCTCTTCAATCTCACAAACTGATTCGAGATAAAAACAAACAGGTCATATTCACTCCAGTCTGCTCCAACTCATCAGCTCAGATATCTAATCAGCCCCGTCGTTCTCTGGTGACCGTCCAGCAGAGCAAGGCAACACAATAACACACACACACACACACACACACACACACACACAGGATGAGGAGTGCAGACTGGTCATCATGTGAGACTTGTAAACAGGAATCGGGAGACAAAGTTCTCTGTAATCTCTCTGCTCCAGATGCAAAACTCATACAAACACATTAACAACGTCTAACTACACACACACCGAGCCGTCACATGCACACACACTCACACTTTAATTAGCACACACACACTCACACTCTCATGAGCACACACACTCACACTCTCATGAGCACACACACTCACACTCGTACTTTCTGAGGGGGATATTTTTAGCCCCATAAGGTTGTTTCACACAGTGACTCTGCAGCGAAGCGTTTTCTTATTTATAAAACATTTCATAGAAAACAAAAGTAACAGCTGCTCCTCTTGATCGTCTCACACCTGCAGAGTGAATCCATCTGAGAGGACACACCGCTGAATTACTCATGAACATTTCTCTCGGGGTTTCAGGACAGTTTGAGGTGAGGATGGGAACCAAGATCGACTGGTTAATCGAGAGCTTCACCTTCCGCCTCAGCTCCCTCTTCACCACCATCTTCTGGTATTGTGATATAATAGTTTAGTCTTAGGTTTCTCCGTCTTGTAGAACAGTGTTAACGATATTACTGATGCATTTATTTTTCACCACCTTCATGTGATCAGCAGAAAATGACTGAAACGTCTGCATGACTGGAAACATCTTCCGCGTGGCAGCTCTTCTTCTTCTTATCACTAAAGTCTGTCTCACACAATACAAACAATGTCCGCCGTCCTAATGCTGTTAGCAGAGCTGACATTTAATGAAGTTTTCCAGAAAACATTATCTTGTTGTTGTCTCTGCATGAAGTTTAATTACTCTAATAAGTCTAATGAGTTTGTCTGAGCACGATGGAGAGTGAAGATGATTTCTAATAACAAGCTTGGAGGGAGATTATGGAGAGGTCATTAAAGGACTGAACGGATCGTCTCTTATTCGAACTTTTATAAGTATGAAGGTGTCTTCATTCAGGGAAATGCAGCTGTCTGTCCGAGCACAAGAGGAGAACTCGAAAAACGCAACCTCAGAATTTGTTGCATTCTAGTTTCTATGACCGGCAGGTTTAAAATGAAATCAAACATAATATTGAAGGTGCGTTGTCAAAAAGGTATTTAGTTCAGGCGTTCCACAGAAGCTCACCTGATGTAGTGTGAACTGTAAAGCTGCCCTGTGCAGCGTGTCATCACCATATAAAGATATAAAGACGTACCACCAGACGCTGCCAGGCGAGTGGTTTTAACTCCTTTTACAAGACAGACGCACAAACCAGATGCCAAACCTTGTAAACCTTTGTACTGTTTTGTGTCTGACAGTTTTAAGTCTATCTGACAGCTCTAAAGAAGAGCATAAATGTTCCTTTTCAATCCCCCCTCAGTGCAGAGTGAAGCTACTGCACACCTTCTGCAGGAACATACGGTACATTAAGATCTTTCACTTGATGTTTTTTATCCGTTTTCCCTCCGTCATGCAGCCAAAGTAAATACCTATAAAAGCTCAACAGTGAGCATTAGCAAGTGGATAAATGGAGTCTTGTTTAAAAAGCTTCTGTCTCTTTTTTTAAACTGGTCTCTAACTGGTTCATAAAAAAACCTGCGAAGCAGGCAGGTGGTGATGCGACCATCTGTTCAGCTCAGCGTGTGGACCATCTTCTGAGACTGTCCCAGAGACAGATGCACTGAAGGAGCGCTGACAGGCTGCAGGCAGATAGCCAGGGCAACCCTCCACACAAGAGTGTGTGCGTGCGTGTGTGTGCGTGTGTGCGTGTGTGTGTGTGCGTGTGTGTGTGTGCGTGTGTGTGTTTGTGTGTGTGCGTGTGCATGTGAGCCAAGTGTGAAGTCGTCTTTCTCTTTATCACAGCCCGTCAGTCCACTGACCACTTACAACTTTCAGCTCAGAGACACGTTAGAAACAGATGTTTACTGCTACAGTGACAGAAGGAGACAGCTCAATCCGGCTTCTTTGTCTTTGGTTGTTGTTTTATTAGATTGTTTTTGGAGGCTTTCTGCCTTTGACAGCTGAAGCGTGACAGGAAATGTGATGTAGGGAAAGAGAGTGGGGACGACGTGCACAAAACTGTGTCAGGATCCTGAGACCAGTGCAACGAGGACCGTTTCAACTGGACTAAACCAGCACCAGGTTTAACAGCTTGTTTGTTCTAGAAATGTTTCAGCCTTTTTCTCTATATCATTCATCTGGTGAATCTTTAGGCCTCGGCTTTCTATGTAGTCTATGTAAGGGGGGGAAGAGATTGAATGATTGCAATCATGGACTGTATTAAATACGGACGTAGTCTCGATGACGTCACCCATTGGTTAATGAAGGGGAATTTTGAAGCCCAACAATGTCGGTTGACGTATTGTAAATGCTGTCTCATGTAACTTCGGTTTACCGGGTAAAAAGAAAATGGCAGAAGCTGAGGCGGGTTTTACGCCTCCTGACAAACAGCTACGACACGTCCGCTTGCAGTCAGATCAGTCACGTCCTTAGTTATGCATAACTCTTATCCTTCTCTGAATCCAAACAAATCATTTCTAAAAGAAATTCACCCTGCATACAGTCTGTGTCGATGAAGACATGAGCCATTCAGACCACAATCCTTTTATGAACTGTACATTTTTGCACGTCAGCTTCATTTTTCTCCCTCCGAGGTTGTTGCTTGATTGCAACATCACTGCTGTTAGTAATGAGGAGATGATAAGGGAGAAAGTACAGCAGCAAGAGAGGAAAAAGTCGAACCACTAGTATGAGAACTACAAGAAGCATGAAACATTATCGTGAAAGAATTAGCAGGAGGAGTAAAGTAGAAAAAGAAGTAGACATTGAAGTAACTAAAAACAAAAAGGAACGAACAAGAAGTAGAAGAAAGATGATGTAAGAGAAAAGTGGGAGAAGGGAGAAGAAGGGAAGTAGCTGATAGGAGAATGTCAATTAAATCAAGATGAAAGGGAAGAAAGGGGAGCACCAGTGTCCTAGTGGTTAGTTTGCGTGCTCCATGTACGGAGGACCGGGTTCAAAAAGAAGAGCAAAAGAAGAGGAAAAAGTGGAAGATGTCAAAGTAGAAGTGAAGAAGAAGAAGAACTACTACAGTTTAACACCAAACCTTCAGCAGCTGAAATTGTTCATGAATCAGGACGCAGAAGAAGAGGTCAAACATAATTTATAATTTTCACTTTTTGAATGGTAATAAAATATTTTGTCTCTGTCTGGTACGTATCCTAAACGTCACAACGAACACAGACTCTGTTGTGTTATATTTCACGTACGTAACATCTCTTCAGCTTCCTTAATGTCAGCTCTGTTAAAAATCACACAATGAGTCAGCAGTGTGACCGTGGTGTTTGATTCAGCGTGGAAAGGCAACGCCGAGCGATGACGGCCGTCTTTACGGTCATCTTGAGGTGACGCACTGATTAACAGACCTCTGGTACAGCAGACGTGTGGATGGAAATGTCGCAACAGAGAGCAATCAAAACAGAGTGAAGTTGGAAATGTGTCCCTGCGGAAACTCTGCCACAGAAAGCACCAGGAAGAACATTATTTAGACGAGTCCAATCACAACTTGACCCTTTAAACCCCCCCCCTCCTCCTCCTTCTTGATTTATGGCCTCCTCACTGTTTTTGTCACTGCAGGAGGAAATGTGGGTGAGGCTCAATTCTTAAGTGTCACAGTGTTTCCCAGAGTCCGGACCATAAAGAAATAATAGGATGTCTTAGACAAAGATTTAGTCGGGGTCGGGGTCTAAATATAGCAGCAGGAGGAGAGTCAGAGAGCTGCAGAGCGAGAGGGAAGGGGGAGGGGGGGTCTGCATTGTTCCAGCTGTGAGCAGTGGAAACTTCAGGGGAAGACTGAGTGATAACCCTCTGCAAGGTTAGGATGATAAGAACACACACGCGACACACGAGTGTGTGTAAAAACACACGTATGGGCTGGAAAACTGGCGAAGGCAAAGCGACGAATTCAGCGACAGAGAGGGGAGTTCAGCAGGGCGGGGTCCTAATCCCACCAGCTTTTCATGACTAAACAGGGCTGCAAAGAACAAGGAGGATTTTAAGCATTGATCCATTGAATAACACGGTCTTAAACACAATTCTTGATGACAATGTTATATTTTAAATCATCTTTCTGCAACATGCACTCCTCAAAAATCTAATCCTTCATTTCAGTCTTTTGTTCTGAAGTTATTTTCTGCAGAAATTTGCTGGAATGGATCTAAAAACGAAGTTTCCTGTTTCTCTGGAGACGTTTTATCACAATAGGACTAAAAATAACAAAAGTAATGATTGCAATAATGTTGAAACTGTAAACTATCATATACACAGAGTTGGGATCAAGAACCAGTTCCAGCCTGTAAGCGGTTCTAAATTTCTAAGATTCGTGGCACGTGAATTTCGATTCCTCTTTTCAGTTCTGTACCGAAACATAAATCTTTCAACACTAAACCTCAGTGAGAATGTTACAGTCCCTTAAAGTTGTACTAATCTGCCATGACCTGCTGTGCCGTAACATTACGTCGTTCATGGCGGACCGTAGCAAGTGACTGAAAGTTTAGCTAAGCTACACAACAACAACAATAAGATAACGACACAAAGTGCAGCGGGTGCAGCAAAGACATTTCAAGCAACGGAGCACATCTGATATAAGTATTTATGGTTCTTCAACACGGCGTGGATTTGAGGGAATGCACCGAATTTGATGTGCTGTGGTCTCCCAGGCCCCAACCACAGCTAGCGGTAGCAGCGGTTTCAATGTCTCATCATGCTCAGGTACAAAACATCGTTGAACACACATTTGCATTTCTATAAAGGTAAACTAATCATGTCAGAGAGCACCCCTTCAGCCCCCAGTTCCTACAAAGAGATCCTGTCGTGCAAAAACTCTTCCCTTTAGCGATGAATCACCGAGAAAAGAGGAGGGATGTCACCGTGCTGTGACAAGATTTTTGGTGTAGCAAAACATCCCAGAGTTAATCGATTAAAATTCCTTGTATGTGCACACATACCTGGCCAATAAAGCTGATTCTGACTTTCAATGTAGAAATACTTGAATAAAAAATGGTTTCGTATCAGTATCAGTGTCCTGGTATTCTGCACGCCGGCTCACAGTCTCACTGTCGGGGCTCACAGGGACATGTGAACAGAGCAGAGCGGTTGTTAATGGGATTAGTAAGAGCTCAACTTTACAGTTTTCTAATGAGGTGTAATGCTATTAAGAGCTTACAGTGAAAATGAGAAGCCTCGTAGTCGACCGTACGTTTGATGCTGCAGTGCACACGTGCAGCTTTGAGTCACCGCGATTACACACCAACTAAAATCGAGGATACGTTCTGTCAAAATGCACCTCAAGCTTATTAAGAGATCTATGAATGCAATCTGCAAAATAACACTCATATCAAATACATTCATTTTCTTCAAGTTGGCACGCAACAGATCAAAAAAACAATTTTTTAAGACATGGCTCTGATCACTTTAGCAATAACGATGATTTTACAAAGTGTGCTTTGCTTCTGAAACGGCATTACATTAATTATGCAAGAGATGCGAATAAAGTTGTTTTTCCAAAAGCAACGAATAGAGCAACAAAGCCAGCAGACATGATGTCCAGTTGTTGCACACGTGTCAAAATGTTCAATTTATTTCAACACCAGGTGTTTTGAAACGATAAAATCTCAGTTTTTCTTTAAGGATCGACAGATAAACTAATTGCCTTGTGTTGCAAAAGGCTGCTAGAAGCTTTCTTTTGATTTTAATGTGGCACATTTTCTGTGCAGGAAAACTTAGTGCAGCCCTTCCGTAAAGAAATGTCCCTGTTGGGCCATTCCAGTCATTAAAGCCTGGACAGGCATTAGCACACAGGCTTCAGTCTTCCTTTCAGACATCATTCTACAGTTATCGTAGCCTGCAGAGGAGACGAATCGGCTGCAAGACATCAGCAGTTAGTGTGTTTAAATCTAAGACGATCAGGTCACAAATCAAGTGTCGTCAATCACACCAGAACCTACGTTCAGGTACCAAAACATTGTTTGTGTAATTAAGCAGTGTGCAGGAGTTTGTCTGCAATTGTTGGAGATTAAAAACAAGAAATTACCCAATGTTGTGCACCTAGGACTTTCATTTTTGTTGCCATGTTATCGATTTCATTTTGCATTTTACAAATAAGTACAAGTATAATATCTACATTTTTAATTTCATTATCATAACAACCGTCCTCATCGCACTTAATTTGTGTAATTTGTTAAGAGCGTCACAGGAAGAGTTAAAGTTGAGACCTAATGCATGAACCAGTTTCATAAGGTGTCCCTTCAGGTGCCTGACCAAACTCACTATGTAATAATTATTTATATACCTCTGGTTAAAAAGGGAAGAAGTTTTTAAGTAAACTAGTGTGCGTGTGGTTTTGATAAAGAGCCTCCTGCGTGTCTTACACGGAGAATGAAGCTCATTCACACAGTAGCAGACAGGCTGCCACAGGTCAGAGCGATCAAGCTTTCATTGTTGCGTTCTTGCTTAAAGTATATTTCTCTGTGTGAGAACTCGGGTCTGATCTCATGTTCAGTATCCTTTAAAAGGATATAACTGCTGTGAGCAGGAGTTTCTCCAGGAGAGCGGCTGAGAGTGGGAGGACTAATGATGCAGTAATTAAAGCAGACGCTGAGCTCCAACACCGCAGCAGGTCTCATTACCCCCACCCTCCGAACATCCCCTCACAACATCCACCAGCGAGGTGCAGCTGTTCTTTATCTGCATCTGAAGGAGGGAGACAGCGTGGTTTATCTGGATGCAGCAAGAGATGACCGGCATCAGCCCCCGAGCAGAGATTTCCATCAACATTATTGACACAGAACACACATCATGGGCTGTGCAGAGATCTGGATTGATATGAAATATATGTTTTGCATCGTGATATTGTGATCAATGGAGACAGTAGAGCAGTCCTGAAATTATCAAGATAGTTTCAGGGGTGCAGATGTGAAAACAACTCAAGAGGATTATTCAAGGTCAACCATAATCTCCTGCAGCCGTAATTCAGTTGTCATTGTGTTAAACACAGAGTAAACCACTAAACCAAATGTCTGCATGTAAACCTATAAGATCCACAGAACATATCACCTTACTCAAAGTGTAATATTTCCATATTTCCCTGATCTACAGTATCAACTCAACAAATGATCCTCCTCTGAGAGTCATGCCACGTCTAACAGGAGCTACCAGCTATTTCAGTAGAGATGGAGTGGAGCGGAGAGTGTGTTACGTATCACTCCATCAGCTCTGTTTGCCTTAAATGGGAAGCAGCGGGTGTCAAACAGACGAACACGGACGCTTCATTGGGAGGGAGATTTCTGTTTAAGCTCAGCAGAATGTTGAGAGACACGAGACACAGATCTGCGTGACGGACGCTTTAAATGCACGCTTTGAATTCACCAGAAAATTGATTCATGTCCAGCCGATGTTTACAGAAGCACAGCGTACAGTACCAGCATCCTGGTGTGATATAAATGCATGAACCAAGAGCAGGAAACCCGACTGAGGCCGGAGGAAAAGCGAGGTCAGAATCCGAGTCAGCACCCGGCTCTGCTTAATGACTCGACCAGACCTGCTCGTCCTTTTTCAGGGTGGAAAAAGAAAACAAAAGGCCTTAACATGGAAATATTCAGCCACGGAACACAGACAATAAGCCCTCCCCATCAAAGGCTGCGGGTTAAATAAACAGCCACTCTGCTGGGAGTGTGAGGCTCAGAGTCTGTGAGAAAAACTGCACAGAGAGAGGGTGACTGTAGAGGTCTCTGTGAGGGGTCAAAGTGCAGAAGCAGCCTACATGTATTAGCCTTAAAATGACTGCGTGTCTGCAGACTGTGTGAAAGCCTGCAGGTGAAAGTGTGCCAATAAAGACCTTCCCCAAGTGTCCAAATTTTACAACTTGGTCTAACCTGCAGAACGAGTTCATCCCAGCGTGAGTCTGCAGAGCAGGACCTGACATGTGATGATCTTCTCCCTTCAGATATGACACACTCTGCTCCCACAGGGAGGTGCTCTGATAGTCTTCAGCACTTTCCACAGGAAGTGCCAACAAGCCTTGAAATGTGGTGGTGACAAAAAATGTTTGAGTGGCAAAAAATAAAGCTTTCAACAAAGGATACAGAAAAGTCCATCTAAGAAGGAGTGTAGATAGAGGTCTGATTTGTCAGCACTAACAGGTCTCTTTTCTGAGCATTTATACATCATATGAGAAGTTTCCTGAACAGTTTGATACGTCTGGTTTGATGTGAAAACCTGATCACGTCAGATCCAAGTTTTAATAGTTAGGATCAGCTGCAGCCACAGCTCGAGCTAATGAAGACCGATTGATTATTTCACGTCTAAAGGACCAAAAGCAACAAATAGAGCAACGAAGATAGAGGACATGATGTCCACTCGCTGCACTCGTGTGTGTAAGATTGTCAAAATGTTCCATTTATGTGGATGCCAGGTGTTGTTTTGTTTCATATAAGGTTTACTTTGGGGCTTTTTCTGCCTTAGGACATAGATAGGACAGTGGATAGAGTCAGAAATCAGGGAGAGTGGGGTATGACATGCGGGAAACAGGTCGGATTCAAAACCCGGGCCGTCCATTGGAGGACTAAAGCCTTCGTACATACTGTAGGGCAACGATAAAATCCCAGTTTTTTAAGGATTGACAGTTTTGAAAAGTTCCAAAGCTTTAAATAAACTACAGACTTCAGTCATATTTTAAACCACAAGCTGCACAAAAACATAGAATCTCGATGACAAGATGTGAATCAGCGATGTGTGTCACCACTTTGTGACGGCCAACGCAAATGATGCAACACGAAGGCGTTAAAATGAAGTCATTTGGGAATTTGCTTGGGTTCATAATTTCTTCTAAGGGACAAATTTGTTTTTACGCTGTGTCACAAAGGCCAATTTCTGGAATGCATCAGAAGTTGGTTTTATGGAAAAATCTACTCTGGGGCATCTGAACCAATGACAGCGTTTGTTCTGCCGACACATCTAAAGGGGTGAGTTGTCACTTTTCATTGGATCTGAACGCAGCTAATAGACCTGGTCCCCCTTTTAGTCTGACTGAACCTTTAGATGTTTCGTTGGACGGATCTTAATCTTTGAAAAGAGAGGCAGATTAGCTTCTTTATGCTAAAGCTTCTGATTGGCTGTAACTTTATTTTCAGTTTAGCAAAGAGTGTTATCAGTCTTCTCGTCTAATACAAATAAGCATGCTTCACTAAACTACTAACACAGCTTGCACATCAAAGATCCATCTTCAAACCAACCTGACATGTTATTTTACCTCAAGACTAAAAGTGTGCACAGCTAACTCCATGGAGCTCTGCACCGTCTGTTAGCTGCTCGTAAACACACTGAAAAGCACTCAAATGTCTCACATCACTCAGCGTGTTTGATGATGAGCACTTTTCACAGAGGACTCAAACGTCTCAGCCCGACTGTGGTACAAAAACACAGCTTCACAGTTTAGTTCACGCTGGTGTCAGCACAACAGACGCTGTAGGACAGAGAGCTTAGACTCCACAAAATGACCAACACTGTAAAACCACTTCTTCTGAAAAAAGGTCAACCCTGAAAATAAATGACCAGATCTGAACTCTACGATGGAATGAATCAAGACAGCTTTCCTCGAGGCAGAACGATGTTAGTTTGTAAAAGAGGAAAACACAGTTCACGGAAAGGATGACGATTCGATGACAGGAAATAGAGCAGAGGCTGTAAACAAATCAAATCTGATCACATTTCTTTATTTTTGTCCCTGCCTGTAAAGTCATGTTGCCACTTTCTGCATCTCTTTTTTGAAGGCAAACTTGTGAAAACATTTGGAGATAAAAGGAGTTATGAGTGCGTCTCAGGGGGAAGCATGTACTCGTTCATGTGTTCTATGTGTGACTGTAACAACCAGCGAGGAGAGACTCACTGAATCATCAGTCTGATCGTACGGAGCTGAAGAGGATCAGAGGCACACACGGGCTGACCGTCGGCCTGCTGTTGCTAAGCGCGCTCTTTAAAACACACTTTGGGTTTACAACATGAAAGAGAGCCAAATTCCTCTGATAAACAGCGCTGACGCACACTCGAGCGCTGCACATATACACAGCGCACATTCCCAGGTATAAATACCAACAGCTTCATGACACAGAAAAACAGAAAGCTCAAACTTTCTCTGCTGCCAACTTAAAAAAAGCATCCTCAGAGTCAGCCTCCTCCTCCAGCGGAGAGGTTCAGAAAAAGGTGAAAAGAACGAAAGAATGGGCTGAGAACTTTCCGACCACATCAACACAGAAAGAGGTCGTGATCAGTGAGAAGCCGCCGTGCACGACACAGATATCAATCCCTGCAGGATCCGGCAGTCTTCACGTTGATCGTTGTTTTCTGACTGATGTCGCAGCAACTTTTTAAAAAGTTGCAATGCTCTTTTTCTTCTTATACTTTATTAATCCCACACGGGGAAATTACTTTAACAGTCTGTTATTGAGACATGCTACACACACAGAGGCTGAAATACACACACGTTTGGGAAAAAAGACTCTGACAGGAAGTGGCAAAGAGGAGGGCGAGCAGCTTTCAACACAGTTTAGTGATCATAAGACATTTAATATGGGGCTCATAATTATGTTCCTAGAGTCTCTTTGAAGGATACGTACTTTCATCTCTAAGTCAAGTGGATTTCTTTGTTTGGTGTAAAAGGTTAAGATACTCTCAGCTTTTTCTGTTTCTAATGAAAGATGTCAATGATCTAAAAATACCTCACATGCACCAAACACTCGCTCTACACCCTCCAACACTCTGACAGACTCAGCATGCAGGTCTGAACATGGAGGAAAGGCTCAGGGAAATCCACAGAGTGTGTGTGACGGTGAGACATGGAGGTCTGCTACAGGTTACAGTACTCCTCTCTCTGCATGTTGTCAGCTAACAGTCCGTGTACGTGCAGAGGTCTGGTAGCCTTTAGTCTGCAGGGCCATAACATATAAAACATCTACTAATGCAGCAGCGTTATAACTCCATATTTCAATCTGCAGACTGTGGACATGTTAGCACTCATGTAACCTGATCCTGTTGAGATGCATGTAAATGTGAGTGTCTGTTACCACACAATAAAAACTATATAGTACATTTTGCACATTCAGTTTTATTGCATGCATGGAAACATGATTTTGGTGGTTGGATGAAAGATGGTTCTAAACTTTTTAAGAAAAACTGTGCATGCAGCACTGCAGGGTTATTTCGGAAATGTTCAGGAGTACATTTGGAGTATCAAGGGAAAGGGCTCTTCTCTGTTATAAAATGTTAGCTCCGACTGTCTGTGTATCTTAGAGCTTTCTCTAGAAGGTTTTATTCACACACCTTGGATCTACGAGACACTGCTGACATGTTGAAACCGTTCATCAAGTTGTGAAATGAGGGAAACATATCGAGCTTTGCAACCATTCATTCTCATTATTTAACTCGCCGCTATATTGCGGCTCGTAGAAACAGCAACGTACATCCGATTGGAGCACAAGACCTTCAAAATCCCCTCATCTATATCAGTTTGAAGTTGAAACATTCTTTTATCGCCATTCTCGGTTCTTCTCAGCTTTCTCCACAGAGCCTGTTAGCATAGATAACTTCGGATTCTGGGAGTGAGGTCCCGCCCACTGATCTGTAATAGGTCTGTAGCTTCAGTGGTCGAAAATATGAGGAACTAGCGATGTAGTTTCACCCCAGCTAACCAAATCAGCCTCCGATGACGCAAAATGACGATTTTTGCGACATTGGAGGATCCTTTTCAGAAAAGAAATACGGAGCTTTCCCGTCTCAGGGAAAATGAGGGCAGGATGCACGACCATTCAAAAATACTACCAGGTTTCTAATGATACAAAGCTTAATGCAAATGGGTGAAGTATCCCTTTAACGTTCTCACAAAGAGACTGTACTTCACCAACTTTGAGCTCATCTGTTTGTTTTTTACTAAAATGCCTCCCCCCTCTAGCAGAGGTGTGTGGACTTATTGATGTACCACCCCCCCCCCCACCCCGCTGATCTTATGAGTTGAGCTTTGTATGCAGCAGCCTTGGAGAGGGTGTGAGGGGAAACGACACACTCTCAGAGGTAAATGTGACTGAGAGATGTTAAGAATCACGACATCTCAATGAAGAGAAGATACAAATAAAGACATGAGTAATCCCAACTATCATGTACAGTTGGATACCAGTACATTGTATTCATTATGAGACGTATATGTTCCCCTGCATGATGCTACAGACTGCTGAGGTAAAGGTTTTCAGCTCTCTCCAACATCTTTCCCTTTTGAAACTCTGCCTCGGTGTTATGAAAGGATGGAGGAGGGCAGAGCAGGGAGGGAAACCAAAATAGCATCATCTGATCTTTCTTTCATAAACTTTTCCAATCCTGCAGCAACACACTGGAACAGACTCTGGCAGAGGAAGAAAAAACACTCAGCTGTCAGTTGAATTACTTAGTCACAGTCTCTGCAGCTGAGCCTCTCCTCATAAAACCTGAAAAGAAAAGGGTCTCAAACTTGAACCCGACATCAGGAATCAAGCTGTATTCACATGGTAAGCTTTCACCCCCTAACAACGCAGCGTCATGTCTGCTATCACACATTCACACTGCTCCTGCCAACGCTATAAATACACATCCTGTGTGCTCAATAACGTTTATTCAGTTAGGGAATTCACTACCATCACGTGCCGTGTGACCAAAGCCTAAATATAGTTTCCAGGATCTCTGCTGGCTGCAGAAACATTCACATGTTCACATGCACATATCAAGTGGGAACTATGGACCCTACTTTAATATGTTCTGTGATTTAAATGACCAATAAGAACCAAACGTGTTGGAGTTGCTCTGACAGATAATTTTAGCTGGCAGCAATGAAACTGAATGTAATGGTTGCAACAAAGTCATTGGGAGTAAATGTGTCTGATCATGGTACGCCCACGGAAAGTTGTTGTTTTTGTCACTGACAGGCTCAGATTGTTATTCTGATAATATTACAGAAAGGATCCCTGCAGAGCTTTCTGTTCAAGAGGAGGATGGTTACATCACTCTCTTCAAAGCAACCAAACTCCATTTATCAAAGCAGTGATTCTACCTCACAGAGCAGAGTAAGGGCGGCTGTGGCTCAGTTGGTAGAGTCGGTTGTCTCTCAACTAGAAGGTCGGGGGTTCGATCCCCAGCTCCTGCAGCAACATGTCTGATGTGTCCTTGGGCAAGACAAGTTGCTCACACTGCTTGTCAGCAGGTATGACAAGCAGGTATGAATGTGTATGAATGGTTTAGTTACTTCTGATGGTCTCTTTACACAGCAGCCTCTACCATCAGTGTGTGAATGTGTAGGTGAGACCTGCGGTGTAAAAGCGCTTTGAGCAGTCAGAAGACGAGAAAAGAACTTTACAAGCTCAAGTCCATTTACTAGGAGTTTTTGTTCTTCCACTGCTCCCATCGTAGTTTGCGTTATTGGAGCTACTTTTATGTTTTAATTGGTCGGTTTGGATCCAACACAATATTTTCGTACCCCACTGTTACACAAAAAAACGAACCAATGGAGGAAGCAGTAGACAAGTAACGCCTGTTCCCTTCGAGGTTAAATTAGTGTTTTAGTGAATGGAGTCTGGTGCCTTTGAAGAGAGTGATGTAACAGCTGTTTGTCTTCAACAACAAAGTTCTGTCTCTGTTGGGATTCTTTCTGTGAATTTGTCAGACACTTAGAAAAACGATCTGAGTATTTCATGCGGCACGTTTGCCACAGAGATTTACACTGCAGCCATTACTGCCTCGTTCACCGCTGCAAGCTGGAGCAATTTCAAAACTTTAAGTTTCTATAAGTCAATGAGACCCTAAATGTTAGTGTTTGGTCCTCCTTAACTTTGAACTTGAGATGTGCTGCCTTTATATTGTTGAACATTTTTTAACTTGGACTAAGCACTGTATTGAGAATCCTCATGGGCGAAGTGCAACCTCCCCCTCCAACTACTTCCTACTCTGTTTCTATCCTCTGTGGTGTAAATATGCCTTCTCAAATGTGATAGCCTGAGTGAAGGAGCCATCAGTGGACAGGAGAGGCAGGAGTAACAGAGAGATGAAGAGAAATAAGCTGTAGGACCAAACTCACAAGGGGGGCTATTCATAGCAACCCATTGCATCACCATATGGTCATCTTGGCTGTGCAACCAAGAGGTGCATGTCATGAAGAGAGAGCCAGCCAGTGTTCAACTGCAATGAGAGCACTGCAGGAGAATGTGAGAGCCATCATTAGGAGAATACGAGCTGAATGATCTGTCCACAAGGAGAGCAGAGCAACACATCAGCTGACATCCTGCTGTCATCTGTTTGTCTGACTTTCATCACTTGGATGAGTCCAACGGAGCTTTCCACTGGAACGTCTCCAAACATCACGATGATATGATCCGTCAAATAACACCTATAGTTTGTTTTCTCTGGACTGAACCACAGTGGAAAAGGGGGGTGTTTTGTTGGGGTTATTTAGGTTCATACTGAACTCATGAAGGCAAAGCAAAAACAGGACTAACAAAGACTTCCAAAGCTGCTTTGTCACAAAATCACTAAATCAATCCATTCTCATCTGTTTTTCTAAACGGGACACAGAGGTCCACATTTCCCTCTTTCCAACAATGCTATCCAGCTCCTCCTCCTGGTAGATGTGAGGTTTCCAATGCAAGATGACATATGTTATCTACCAGCTGAAGGAACCTGGTCCTATGCGACTAATTAAAAGTAGTTTGAGGGGCAAAGATGGCCTAGCAGTTATGCCGCGCCCCACGTATAAAGGCTATGGTCCTTCAAGCATGCGGCCGGCGTTGAAGTCCAACCTGTGGCTCCTTTCCCACATGTCAATCCCCACTCTCTCTACCCGGATTCAAACTCTGTCTACCTATCGATTAAAAGGCAGAACGCCCCCTCAAAAATAAAAGTCGATTGAACGCAAATGTAGATTCAGACAAGTTAGCTAGTGTAAAGTTCAGATAGAGCTCAGACAACAGTCAATATTTAACACAGTTAAACACAGCTGAACACTGGAATCACAAAGTCAGCAGGTCAACAATGTCAAATTGGCTTTTGAGTGTGGCTAAGGTTAGCAGTGCTAGCACAACCGGCCTTCAGTCCTCCCTGCAAATTAACATCCCAGTTACACATTGCTACGTTCAGTTTAACCTGACACAGCCCGCATACAACTTTGTCCCATTTTCTAGAACAAAATATTGCAAAAACTGCTCTACAAAATGCCATCCGTCCACTTTGCTTGTTTACATCCAGGTAGTAGAGCATTATGGCAGTATGGCCGTAGCCTTCAATTGGAGGTACAGTCTGGCTTTAGTGAGAGGCAGCTGCATTACAGCAAAGACAACATTTGCCCGGCACTGTGAGCCTGGATTGATCAAAATAATAATTTGTTAAACCATCTAGTAGTTCTGGTGCCGACTGGCGAGGAGGGCAACGTTCAATCGTTTAGTAAGCTAACCGTGCATATCCCTATGAAGAAGGATTTGTGCTTACAGACTTTCTTTTAAGAGGTTGTTTCCTGTACCTGGTTGTTGTTGGTAGATTAAATTACCTTCACACTTCAAACTTCTTTGAAAAAGAAAAACCTGCCCCTCAGGCCTCATCGTCCTGTTATTTGGTGACACCCAGGACCAGCGGGCACGGTGTCCACCTGTTTAAACAAAACCAATACTGAAAGGAAAACACACTAGAGCGCTTTAAACATGTCGGATAGGAACATGCCCAGAACCTGGCGTGAGTTCCTGCTGGAGTTCAACTTAGCTGTGCTGCTAATTCACATGATGAAACGAGTCCATAATCAGCTTCGTCTTTTCTTTTCCTGTAACGGCCGTGAGCAGGAATAAAAAATGAAAACAGTAGACAGTTTAGTCGTATCATTGAGTAGCTGAAAATGTGTTGGGCTTTGTACTTCAGGCTGACTTGGGATGACGATTCCTGCAGGAGCCTTGGGACCCCCACAGTGCCCTCCCTCTGCAGCTCCATGATGATGGGAACGGATAATAAAACCAAGAAGGACTGAATGCATCATGTAGGATAGATTACGTTAAAGCTCCCTCATCTAAATCATCTTAACCCTTTCAGCACAAGGTCAACGTTTAACAATATAAGTTTACTATAAATGAACCTTGAGAGACTGCCATATTAATGACCTAACAGTGCCTACATTTGCATTTTTGCTTATATTGTGGTAGAATTATTTGGAGTATTTTTATGCCTCATATCTGTAGAATCTCTCAAACCTATGCTCAACGGTTATGTTCGTCATTCAAACATTATAATGATTGATGAGATGTTTGATATTAGGAGGTCTGGGAGGGTTCAGAAGAGTTGGAAGGTATAGGAGAGTTTTTCAGTCGCAACATCATCACTTGAATATTTAAAAAAACAAAACTATCACAACAAATGTTAACAGCGACTAATAGCCTAGCGGTTGCATCATGCGTCCCATGTACAGAGGCAAAAGTCCTTGTGGCAGAGGTCGTGGGTTTGAATCCGACCTCTGCCACAAGAATCAAACAACATTGATACCTGTAACGGTACCATGGCAACAAAAGTAGAAGTCCTAGACTAAAGGTCGCCAATGTTTCAGTAACGAAATGTTGCCAACTTTTCTGTGCAATTCAGACGGTGATGGTGTCAATTCTCTCTTTCTTTACCTCATCTCTTGGTTAGAAATATGACTACATATTTTTTAATAAAGCTTCAATACTAGCGATAATGAAAAATAACTATTGTAAATTTGTAAAATTGTAAAATTCTATTGTATTCTTTTTAAAGATGTGGTTTCAAAACATGTATCTACAAGAATCGATCACTGTGACAGCCTTAGCTCAGAGTCGTGTGTGTGTGTGTGTTTTGTTTTACGACCGAGTTAACTTATTGAAACAGTCAAATAGCAACCAAACAATACAGCTCTCCCCTGGAGCGGGATTTTATCATAGGAACACAAAGTGAGCATGTGAACACTTCTAAATAAATAACAGCTTAACAGTTGTTTGCTGCTGTAAACATGGTTAAACCTGATGTTTGTTTGTTGTATTTAAAGTGTAAAAGAAAGGCTCAAAAGTTTGGAGTTTGAGGATGAATGTTTTAAGCTCAGCAGAAAGAACTATTTAGCACCACGGCGGGTTATTGTCAACATTTATAGGCAACACGAGTCCTATTCAAAACACAGCATGATTCATTTATGTTCAATACAACTTAGACAGACTGACAGATAGATAAACACTCAATGACATTAAACTGTAAAGCCGCTTTCACATCTGCACTCCTGAAAATATCTCGATCATTTCAGGAGGACTGCTCCGGATAGTCTCCTGACCTGCCTGTTCACACATGCTCCTCACAGCAGGAGACTATCACTGTCAGAGAGGAGGGGGGGCGCGGGGTCTCCTGAGGTAAGACTCGGAAGCAACAGAGTCCGCTATACGATGCTATAATGAGAATTTTTTGTCTTTATATCAACGCTATTTGTAGTTCAACAGAATCACAATATGAACAAAAGAGTGGAGAGGAACATACTGGAGAACAGGAAACATAATGCAGCCGTTTAATGCACAGAGATCGTAGCGATTGCGTGCATACACTCTATTCACCGTGCAGCAGTCACAGTATAAAAACGTCACTCCCCCCCTCCCATTGGCTCGAGGTGAATTCTCCGCAGAACATCCTGCTGCGTTCTCACATCAGCTCACTCAGATACTCGGGGTCTGGCAGGAGAAACTCCGGGGTAAAGTCCGAGTGAAAATTCGGCTGTTTGCGTTCACACATGCAGCTCCTCCTGCTTATCAGGAGTTTTCTTTCAGTGTGAACGCCCTTTAAGACAGCATGATAGCACTACAGCCCTGCATGCTGCGGCTCACCTTCCTCCTTAAATTCTGTCACAAAACGAAATCAAGATTAGAGATGCAACAATACACTTATTTCAGTTCCGATCCGATTCCGATAAATATCTACCGATACTGATATTTTTATTATCATTACTAATAGTGTTATTGTTGTTGTTGGTATTATTTGTAATGCTGCATAAACCTGGCATTGCATTGCTTTGTGATGGCTTCACATCCAAACAGGAAGCAGCTACAACTGTCAGGTTTTTCAAAGTAAATCTTTTAAACTGAAGTGTAAGAATTGTTCTTTAGATCACACAGAAGGAGCTGTTCCTTCTCCTCTGAACATCGTCATGGAGACAAGTTGCGGACACTTCTTACAGTTCAGTCCTGAACGTCTTCAAAGTGAGACCCAACCATCTTTCTTGATCAGTGACGTGGATCAGCGCCGTCAGTCCAATATGTAAATTAAGTCAATATCGGACCCGGTACAGATATAAGATCGGATCGGTCCCATCTCTAATCAAGATGAATCCCTTTTTGCCCCCCCCCCCCCGGTCTCAAACTGTCCCTCTCCTCGACTTCATCTTGTTGTTTTACTCTGACATGAAAGGCTTGAATCAACACCTGCACTTAAACAGGAACACTTGTTCAAACACATTTAAACTGCGTGTTGAGGCTGTTTGGATGAGTCCTGTACATACAGGAGCACCGGTCAGGTAATGTGAGACGCGATTAGCAAAGAAAGGTTTGCAGGTTTGCCCATTTAAAGATCGGACTTATCATGAGGTTTTCTGGAAGCCTGATGCAGTTAATGTTGTATCTCAAAGCCATAACAGGAACATGTTCTCATCTACAAAAGATCTTAAGTTAAGAAAAGCACAAAAATCAGTCCACAAAGACTCCATTCATCACATCTCTGACACAAAAGGGAGGCCAGACTATAGATAGCCTCATACATGACCAGAAGGAAACATGCTCTAATGTGCATTTTGGCTCCGTCTGTCAGAAGTCTGCTGTTCTGCTTGTGAGCGTCTATTTATAGTCTTTACTCCAGCGAGGGAGAGACGGCTTTTCCTCATGTTTGGGATCAGCTCTTCACTCGGGTGAGAGAGGACAGAGGAAGAGGAGGAGGAGGAGGAGGAGGAAGGGGGGACTCTCTATTGACACAACACAGAAAGTGACACAAAGTGTTTCCACTTGAAGCCTGTCATTGTAACAGTTAGAGTCATTGGGTACCAGGTAACAGCCTGAAACACAGAGTCAAAACACATGATAACAGATAGCATTCAACAGGCTGCACGCGCACACACACACACACACACACACACACACACACACACACACACACACACACACACACACCTTCAGAGACGTGACACACCTACAGCTACACACAGCTGTTTGATTTCTACACCCAGGAAAGAAGATTTATCTGAGTGAACATTTGAACGCTGCTTGTTCTCAAAATGATGCAGAGGGACGCTGGTGAGTGTCACTCTTCACACTATCTACGCTGACAGATACCCGTCCTCCTGCTCAGTCAGATGCTGCACACATGAATGGAAAATAAATAGATGTGCTTGAAATTTAGAAGTATCAAAAGTGTGAACACTGATGAAAACTTCTTGTAATATAAGACGTTTCCTATCTATCCTGGTGTTGATGCAGCCTTACAGAGCTAACATCTTTTCTTTCATCGCTGCACTTTATATGCAAATTAGAAAAATCTGAATTTCACTGGTTGGCTATAAAGATCAAGCATGTAATTGCATTTTATGGCCG